>CM038147.1:527625639-527918139 GCA_021437245.1 Aegilops speltoides
ACTAGTTACAAAGGTGATTAATTGTTAGCAAGACAAAAAGAGTTCTATGGAGAATTACTCCAACCGACAGGCTCAAGGCAGAATTTGTTTTTGGTAAGCAGCCAGTTTGCACCGGCAATCATGTCCAACCATAATGTCAACGAAGTGCCCAACGATGTCCTGTCACGATCATTACTAGTTGAACCGCCCATACTATGTCGAACCAGCTGATTAACAGAATACTCTATAAAAGTATAGTACAACCTGTCGTGTTCCGTTGACCCGGCTGCTACAAGTACAAAGAAGAAGTCAGTGCATGCATTGACAATCCTACCACCATCAGCGTTACCTACCGTACACGTACTCACCGTCTACTCGGTCTCACTTGCACAACAGTTGACCATGCAAAAACCCTGTATGCGCTAGCCAGCCGCGACTCGAGCTCTCCATTTATTCACACCATGCCCATGCAAACCTGATCGATCGGCATTCCACGACCCCGGACGGACCACCATGGCGGCGCCAGCGGTTGCATCGGTGGCTCTGCTCCTGCTGTCCTGTCTAGCGGCTGCGGCGGGCACCGACCGGGACGCGCTGCTGGCGTTCAAGGCCGCCTTGACGTCGGACCCGACAGGCGCGCTCGGGTCGTGGAAAAATGACACGGGCATCTGCCGGTGGGCCGGGGTGAACTGCAGCGCCACGGGGCGCGTCACGACGCTGGACGTCGGCTCTCGCCGCCTCGCCGGCACGCTCTCCCCGGCCGTCGCGGACCTCGCGCACCTCGAGGTTCTCAACCTCACCGACAACGCCTTCACGGGAGCCATTCCGGCCAGCCTCGGCCGGCTCGGGCGCCTCCAGTGGCTCAGCCTCTGCGACAACGCCTTCACCGGCGAGATCCCCGCCGCGATCCGTGGCCTCGGGAACCTCTCCGTCGCGTACCTCAACGCCAACAACCTCACCGGCGCCGTCCCCGCCTGGCTCGGCGCCATGCCGTCGCTGACTGTGCTCAAGCTCAGCACGAACTCGCTCTCCGGACGCATCCCGCCGTCGCTCGCCAACCTCACGACGATCCAGCAGCTCGAGCTCGCCGAGAACCTGCTGGAAGGCGAAATCCCCCACGGCATCACGCGCCTCCCGAATCTCCTGCTTTTTAGCGTATACCAGAACCGCCTCTCCGGCGAGATCCCGGCGGGGTTCTTCAACATGTCGTTGCTGCAGGGCCTCGCCCTCGCCAATAACGCGTTCCAAGGCGAACTCCCGCCGGACACCGGCACGGGCTGGCCGAACCTCCTGTACCTCTTCCTCGGCGGCAACCGCCTCACCGGGCCAATCCCAGCGACGCTCGGCAACGCCACCCGGTTGCTGTCCATCAGCCTGGCCAACAACAGCTTCACCGGCCGGGTGCCGCCGGAAATCGGCAAGCTCTGCCCGCAGTCGCTGCAGCTGTCCAACAACCAGCTCACGGCGACCGACGCCGGCGGCTGGGAGTTCCTGGACAACCTGACGAGATGCGACGCTCTGACTGAACTATTCCTCGGCGGCAACAAGTTTTCCGGCGCGATGCCGAGCTCCATCCCACGCCTCTCGATGCTCCAGGCGTTGAGTTTGTCGGGCAATCGCATCTCCGGCGTTATACCGCTGGGCATAGGCAACCTCGTCGGGCTACAGGCGCTGGACCTCCGGCATAATCTCTTCGCCGGCGCGATCCCGGAGGGGATTGGCAAGCTGGAGAACCTCCAAGAGCTGTACTTGCAGGGGAACGAGCTGACCGGGCCGGTGCCATCCACCATTGGCGACCTCACGCAGCTGCTTAGCCTCGACCTCAGCGACAACTCGTTGAACGGGTCGATTCCTCCCAGCCTCGGCAACCTGCAGCGACTTATGCTGCTCAACCTCTCCGGCAATGGGCTCGCCGGCCATGTCCCGAGGGAACTGTTCGGCCTCTCGTCCTTGTCGTCGGCGATGGACTTGTCGCGTAACCAGCTGGACGGCGTTCTCCCGCGAGAGGCAGGACAGCTTGTGAAACTCACGTTCATGACGCTCGCCAGGAACCGCTTATCTGGCGACGTGCCGGCCGAGCTCGGGAGCTGCCAGAGCCTGGAGTTCCTCGACCTGGACAGCAATCTCTTCGCCGGAAGCATCCCGCCGTCGTTCAGCAGGTTGAAGGGGCTCAGGATGCTGAACCTGTCGAGCAACAGGTTATCCGGCGCCATCCCGCCGGACCTCGCCCAGATTACAGGGTTGCAGGGGCTGGACCTCTCGCGAAACGACCTCTCCGGCGGCGTGCCGTCGGGATTGGAGAACATGAGCTCCCTGATCGTGCTCGACTTGTCCGGCAACAACCTCGTCGGCAACGTCCCACAGCGGGGCGTGTTTGCGAACGCGACCGGATTCAAGATGGCCGGCAACAACGCGCTCTGCGGCGGCGCCACGCAGCTCCGGCTGCCGCCGTGCCGAACACCCTCGGATTCCGCCCGAGGCTCTCACCTGTTCCTCAAGATCGCGCTGCCCATCATAGGGGCCGCTCTGTGCATCGCCGTACTGTTCACCGTCCTCCTGTGGCGGCGCAAGAGGAAGTCGAGGACCGCGAGCACGGCGGCTCGCAGCGTGCTCAACGGCAACTACTACCCGAGGGTGTCCTACGCCGAGCTGGCGAAAGCCACCGACGGTTTCGCGGCGGCGAACCTCGTCGGCGCCGGAAAGTACGGGTCCGTGTACCGCGGCACCCTTTCACTGAAGACGAAAGGAAACCTGGCGCACGAGGCCGTGGCCGTCGCCGTGAAGGTGCTCGACCTCCGGCAAGCCGGGGCGTGCAAGACGTTCCTGTCGGAGTGCGAGACCCTGCGGAGCGCGCGGCACCGGAACCTGATCGGCATCGTCACCTGCTGCGCCAGCGTGGACGCGGCCGGCGGCGAATTCAGGGCCCTCGTGTTCGACTTCATGCCCAACTCCAGCCTCGACCGGTGGCTGCACCCGGGGCCATCGGACGCGCGCAAGCACGGCGGCGGCCTGAGCCTGGTCCAGAGGCTGGGCATCGCCGTGGACATCGCCGACGCGCTGAGCTACCTCCACAACAGCTGCGACCCGCCGATCGTGCACTGCGACCTCAAGCCGGGCAACGTGCTCCTCGGCGACGACATGACGGCCCGCATCGGCGACTTCGGCCTCGCCAAGCTGCTGCTCCTCGACGCCCCCGGAGGCACCGAGAGCACCATCGGCATCAGGGGCACCATCGGCTACGTCGCGCCAGGTACGTCTCTCTCCGTCATGCTACTTCTCCACCATGGCATGTCAGGTGTCACGATCACTTTTCTGACGAAACTCTTGTATTTGGTGTGCTGTGCAGAGTACGGCACGACGGGGAGCGTGTCGACCGCCGGCGACGCGTACAGCTACGGGGTGACCCTCCTGGAGATCCTGGCCGGGAAGGCGCCGACCGACGGCGGGCTCGGGGACGGCACGACGCTGCCGGAGTTCGCGGCGGCGGCGTTCCCGGAGAGGATCGAGCAGGTGGTCGACCCGGCCCTGCTGCCGATGGAGGAGCTGGACAGATCAGTCTCTGTTTCGGCTTCGATTTCGACCATGTCGACGGTGTCGACGTCGTACTCAGAGGATAGCGAGGTGCGCGTCACGGCGCGGGACTGCGTGGTCGCCGCCGTGAGGGTGGCGCTGAGCTGCTGCCGGCGGGCGCCGTACGAGAGGATGGGCATGAAGGAGGCCGCCGCCGAGATGCACCTCATCAGAGACGCCTGCCTTCGCGCTTGCGGCGCAAATAAGCCTGTAGGTTAGCCTGACAGCCGGAGCAGTGAGTTCGATTCGCAGGATCTTGCCTTCTCCATATGATTAGCAATTGATTACTCCCTCCCTCCTTCTAATATTATGGGACGGAGGCAGTAGTATATAACGCATAAACGGGAATGCTAAATCTCAGGAGCAACAAACAGGGCTACATTGGTTACCTTCCTGATTTATGTATGAAGTTGCGTGCGTGCCAAGAGCGAATGAATGCAAGTGTATCTTCAGAAATCAATAATTCAGATAGATGCATCATCTAATCATGTGGAAAATAAACAGAAGATATAATAATTTAATGAACAGAAGATAGGTACAGCTCTATGAAGTTCGGTTTCCTTTTTCTTTGGACAGGTGGCAAGGAGTTCAGATTCCTTAGCTTCAATCATCCATTGTCATCTCCCTACCTTAGGTCAACTCCACCGCGCGACCCTATCTTGTCTGGCCCCGTCCGTTTGGGGCAAAACGGACAAACCAGGCAGCCCCGCGCGCGACGGCCCGGACCCATCTGGTCCGTTTTGTGTCCGGACCGACCCATTTTGAGCGCAAACTTGCGCCGGGTTTGGGTTGCGGCGGACAGCGAACGAACGCTTCGAACGGACGCGTCGGGGCCGCATGGCAGGCGGCCACCTACCTCCCACCCGCCAACATAAATGCGCACGGGCGGGTGGCCCCACCTGTCATCCGCACAGCGATGGGTCGTCGTCCTTCTTAAATGGGAAGCCGTGGACCGGTCGTCGTCCATACTTCCCACTCCGGCCGTTCTCTGCCCCCTCGAAACCCGACACCCTCGAAACCCTAACCCTCCGCTCCCCGTCGTCGACCTCGCCGGCCGGCCGCAGCAATGGGCCTTTGGAACTACGGCCGCAAGGGGAAGCACGACCGCGAGGCCGGCTCCTCCTCTGGCCGCCGCCGCGGATCCGTGAAGAAGGAGGAGCCCGCATCACCGCCGCACTCCCCCCCGTCGAGCCCCCGCGTCACTGCCGCGCTCCTCCCGTCGAGCCCCCTTCACCATTGCCCCTAGGCCCGACGGCGAGCGCGACCGGCAGTACATCTGCGCGGACATGTGCCGGAGGTACTGGGAGACGAGGACGCCGGTCCCGTGGAGCGACGCCCACCTCCCCAACGGATGGCACCTCTCCGCAGATCGGGTCCCCATCCCGCCGGTGCCCGCGACCGGCCGTGCCCGGCGCGATCAGATCGCGCGCCGCCGCCGCCTCATCCCCGACGACCTGTACTACGACCACAGGTATGCCCCGACTCCCCGCTGTGGGACACATGGCTCCAGGACGAGCACGACGTGCGGCGCGCGTCCTACTTCGTCGGCACCGTGTCCGGGCTGCGGAGGCCCGCGTCTTGGCGCGGCGTGCGTGGGTGTGTGACCCTAACGCCCACGTCGTCGCCTTCCCCGTCTCCGTCGCCACATCCCCCTCCTCGCATGACAACGGAGGAGGCCCGTCTCCTGCAGCATGTAATGGGCGACTCCATGAACACGCGCAGCGGCGGCGGTGGGGCGGCTGGAGGAGGCCATGGCCTCTCTGCGCGGGGGCGTCGCCTTCCGGGCTGCGGTGGCGGCCGTCACGGAGGAGCGATGGAGGAGGACCGGCGGCGCGTTCACTGCTGCTGGGCTGGGGGTGGGGCTGGTCTGCTTTGCTCCGGAGATGGCGTCGGCGTGGCGTGAATGGTGCCCGCTCCGCGGCGGTCACCGGAGCGGGAGGCGTCGCCGTGGGAGGAGGTGGTGCAGGCACCTCCGGCCGTCCAGCCCGCCCCCGTCTACCACGCACCGCCGTCCCACCTCTGGACGCTGCCGGACTGCGTCGACCTCGTCAGCGACGACGACGACACCGGCAGCCAGTGAAGACGGCGACGGCCATGGCACCGATGGGCGCGGCAGGAGCGCGCGGGAGGAGTTTTTTTAATTTTGTTATTATGTTAATTATGAAACTGGGCCTTTTAAGTGGTCGTTGAAACTGGGCCATTTTGTGGCCGACCCCTATATATGTTTTATGTTTTTTAAAATGCGTTTATTTGCTTTTTTAGTTAGTTTTTATAGTTTTTTTATTCCCGTTCATCCCGGACACGATTTGGGGTGCGACCGCGCGGTGGGCGCACGCACGACCCAACGGACACAGCCGGACACGGGCGAACCCATCGGCGCTCCAAAAGGACAAATTTCGGCCAATCCGGACGTCCATTTGGGGTCGCGCGGTGGAGTTGACCTTAATCTCCAAAGCTTAGGAAGTACAGTACAACTTGGCAATCAACAGAGAGAGCTTCTTAAGCTCTCAGATTGGTGAACAGTACAAGTTCAGCAAGGTGACCGTCGCCAACAAAGTCTTTCAGAGGTTCACAAGGCATAATACTCCCTCCGATCATTTTCACTCTGCATATTAGATTTCTGTCAAGTCCAACTTTACAAAGTTCGATCAAATTTATATTAAAAAATATCAACATCTACAATACCAAATACATGTAATATGAAATTACATTTCATAATTGTTGAGTATGTTATTTGTGCATGTATATTGATTAGGCCCACCTATCTAATTTGTTGTATAGATTGAGGTAGAGGCCCCACCTTGTACATCATATATACGTGCCTATGCACGAGAGCAATACATCGTTGCATCTAATTTATTCTCCACATGGTATCAGTTTTTAGGTTCTAAACCCTAGTCTTCCGCTGTCGCCGCCGCCGCGCGCCTCCTCATGCGCCGCCACCGCCGCCCGTGCGCACCACCCGCGCCAGCCGCCGCTCCTCGCCTCGCCACTCGCCCGCACGTCGCTTTCACTGCCCCGACCGCACGTAGCTTTCACGCGCCCATCGCTGCACTTTGGTTGCTGCCGCTCAGGAGCACAACTCTCTAATCATTCGTGGGATTAGATTTTGGTAGTGCTTTGTTAGTTGCTCCTGAGTCTCTGCCATCCCGCTTAGTACTTTGACCGCATCGCCTGCTGCCACTTTGACCGCGTGACCTGCTGCTGCATCGTGTCGTCTCTAGCCGCCGCCAGCCCCGCATTGCCTGACCCGCTGCTGCATCGCCCGAAGCAACAGCCCGCCAAGCCGCTGCTATAACTCGCTCGATCGTCCGACGCCACCGCTTATCAGTTTTTAGGTTTTTCGTTTCTGCCGCCGCCGCGCACCTCCTCTATGCCGCCGCCGCCGCCGTCGTCACCGCACACCTCCTCTGCGCGCCGACCGCCGGCCCATCCGCCGCCGTCTTTGCTGTCCAGCCGCCGGCGCCCTATGGCGCGGCCCCGCCAGCCCGTCCCGGCTTACCGCACGGCTCAGCTTGGCTGCCCCCGCAGGCGTACATCACCGCCCCACCGCCGGCGCTCTCCGACCAGTCCGTCGTCGCCCCGCCGCCGGCGCCGACTCTGCCCGTCGACCTCTTGCTGTTGCGCGGGGCATTCGACGCGCCCGTGTACGGGTGAGGGAGTCCCGGATTAGGGGTGTCCGGATAGCCGAACTATCAGCTTTGGCGGACTCTGGACTATGAAGATACAAAATTGAAGACTTTGTCCGTGTCCGGATAGGACTTTCCTTGGCGTGGAAGGCAAGCTTGGCGTCTGGATATGTAGATCTCCTACCATTGTAACCGACTCGTGTCCCTAACCCTCTTGGTGCCTATATAAACCGGAGGATTTAGTCCGTGGGGCGAACAACAATCATACCATAGGCTAGCTTCTAGGGTTTAGCCTCTACGATCTTGTGGTAGATCTACTCTTGTACTACCCATATCATCAATATCAATCAAGTAGGAGTAGGGTTTTACCTCCATCGAGAGGGCCGAACACAGGTAAAACATAGTGTCCATTGTCTCCTGTTACCATCCGCCTAGGCGCACAGATTCGGGACCCCCTACCGAGATTCGCGGTTTGACACCGACATTGGTGCTTTCATTGAGAGTTCCTCATGCGGTCGCCATCGGGAAGGATGCCCGTCCGGTCTTTAAAGGCGGCCTTGTGGGCTAAAGGAGCTTTGGCTATCGGCCAAAGTCTGCAGATAAGCGGTTTCCTTATGACCGCTGTTTCGCCGCCAGCGGCGGCGATGACTTCTCGGGTCATCGAAAGCAATCTTCACGTTAACTTCGGAACTTCGCCGAGCGGTTAGATCGATGGAGCTCTCTTCCTTAAACGAGCTCTTGGATCGCGCCGCCGCTCAGGAGTCGCTACAAACTATGATCGATTGGGCTTAAACCCGATCTAAGAGATTAACTCTCCCGGGTTACCCACCATGTTCTTTGTGGTAGAGGGACAATCGGCGACCCTTCTTCTATCTTAAGGACTAGTTATGTCCGGATTCCCGATCCTCCATGCGGATTCCCGGAGGTAGGGCGTCCTCAAGCCACGAACCTAAAGTCGAGGCGTGGGCTAGATTCATTGGACAACATCCAAGAACCCAAACTTCCAAGTTCGGAAACTTCTTGGCCCCTGAGTTTTAGATTGGACGGGGTTCCAAATTTAATTCCACCCGCCCACCCAAACACAAGCGATCTATCCCATATCCGGCAAGAGCCCGCAGAAACAGTACACCATTACTGGGCCAGATTCCTCCTGGTCATAACCAGGATAAATGATTGCCGTGAGGAGGACGCAATTTCATTGTTCTGCAATAATTGCACGGACAAGGGAATCCTCAACGCCGTAAGTCGTCATTGAAATCCTGCGCTTAGCTGACTTGGCGTCCATAATCTGAAAATCTTGTGTGATGGAAAGCGCTGGAAAACCGAAATCATTTTTGGGACAATCCGCCCTGAATACAATCGATCTGAAATAAAAGGGTGCATCACCGCCAGGCACCTGGGTTAAATACCAAAAAGCAAAAACCCTCTATAGGGCATGGAACCGTATTGGAAGGATGCCTCAATGGACCCTGCAAAATTTATGGTGCAGAGGGCGCCACTCCAACTCATAGCCTTAGAGCATGTTGGATACTACGGCAGGTGGCCAAAAGAGGCGAAGAGTTTCTAACTCCAGAGCACCAGCCCAAGGATACCAGTACGGTATTAACAGTCTTTGAGACTTTTGCATCAAATAATATGCGGAAACGAACACTCCGCAGCCTTGCCGAAGTCTACCAAGTAACAACAATAAACCCATGGAGTGACACGGCCATTATCTTTAATGCCAGTGACGAACCTAAATTGTGAACAGCCCAAGCACCAGCCGCATTGGTCTTCAGTCCAATAGTGGACGGCTTTCGCCTTACCAAGGTACTCATGGATGGTGGCAGCGGATTGAACCTCATTTACGAGGAAACCCTCAGAAAAATGGAAATAGTGGAGCTGCATTGGCGAAGTAGCACAACCTTTAGAGGAATAATCCCAAGTCGGGAAGCATCTTTGTCAGGAAAAATCACCTTGGATGTGGTGTTCGGCACGCCGGATAATTACAGGTTCGAGGAGGTCACGTTCCAAGTGGCCCCGTTCAGCAACAGATATCACGCTCTATTAGGGCGAGAGGCATTTACAATTTTTCAAGCTATACCCCATTACGGGTACATGAAGCTCAAAATGCCCGGGCCCAACGGAATCATCACTCTTGCTAGTGACCCGGACACAGCACTCCGCGCCGAAAACAAGACAGCCGCACTGGCCCTTGAGGCACTATCCGAAGCCCTAGCGGCCGAGGAACTCACTGCGCTGCGCTCCACGGTGAATAGGCACGACGTGATACTCGATAAGAGATCCAAGTCTACCTCCTTTAAACCAGCGGACGAAATAGTCAAATTCCAAGTTCATCCATAGGACCCTACAAAAACGGCCTCAATTGGGGCACAATTAAACCCTGATGTAGACGCCGCACTACGAGAATTCCTACGCGAAAATTGGGACATCTTTGCCTGGCACCCTTCAGACATGCCAGGAATCTCACGCCGGTTGGTCGAGCACAGCCTAAACATCCTAAAAGGATTCAAGCCAGTCAAACAGGCTCTTCGGCGTTTCTCCGAACCCAAGAGACATGCCATGGGAGAGGAGCTAGCCAAATTATTGGAGGCCAGATTCATCAAAGATATAAAACATCCGGACTGGCTAGCAAACCTGGTGATGGTACCAAAGAAGGACAAATCCTGGCACCTATGCGTCGATTTTAAGGACCTCAACAAGGCTTGCCCAAAGGATCCCTTCCCCTCCCGCATCGATCAAATTATCGGCGCTACCGCAGGTTCGATTCATTGTGTTTCCTCGGCGCATACTCGGCTACCACCAAATTAAGATGGCGAGAGCCCGACCAGGCCATAGCGGCATTCATCACCCCATCGTCCCATTCGCTTCAACACAATGCCCTTTGGGCTCAAAAACGCCGGCGCAACATATCAGCGCATGATTCAGACATGTCTGGCAAACCAGATCGGCAAAATAGTGGAGGCATACGTAGACGATGTGGTCGTCAAAACCAAGCACGTCGAAACTCTAGTAGATGATTTGAGGCTCACGTTCGATAATCTCCGAACATATGACATTAAGGTTAACCCGGAAAAATGTGTTTTCGGCGTACCAACCGGAAAGTTCTTGGGCTTCATTGTATCCGGTAGAGGAATTGAAGCAAACCCAGCCAAGATCCAAGCTCTGTCACAATTGGATATCCCAAAGGACCTCAAACAAATACAAAAATTGACAGGATGTGTGGCGGCTTTAAGCCGCTTTATCTCCCGTTTAGGAGAAAAGGCATTACCCCTTTATCGCCTCCTCCGACGCACCGAACACTTAGAGTGGACGGATGCCGCCACGGCCGGATTCGAAGAAATAAAAGCCATATTGGCAACAAACCCGGTCCTGGCCGTGCCCAACATAGGCGAACTAATGCTATTATATATCGCGGCAACTCATCAAGTGGTGAGCGCGGTGCTCGTTGTCGAACGAGAAACGGACGGACACAAGTTCCCCCTTCAAAAACCAGTTTACTATGTGTCCACGATCCTAACTCCATGCAAGTCACGGTACCCGCATTATCAGAAGATAGCGTACGCGGTGTTCATGGCATCCCGAAAGCTGCGATACTACTTTCAAGAGTGTTCGATAACAGTAGCCTCCGAAGAACCTCTTAATGACATTATAAACAACCGCGACGCGACGGGCCGGATTGCCAAATGGGCCATTGATCTCCTCCCGTTCGACATAACCTATAAGCCACGGCGAGCTATTAAATCGCAAGTTTTGGCTGACTTCGTGCGCGAATGGATGGCGAACTCCCTAAAATGCGGCGCATATTCCAACTGGATCATGCACTTCGGCGGCTCCAAAATGTTGGCTGGTGCGAAATGGCGTCGTTACGGCGTCCCCAACCGGAGATACGGTTCATCGTACTCGGATAATGTATCTGACTCCAACAACGCGGCGAATCTGAGGCCCTTCTACATGGCCTCCGGATGGCGAACTCCATGGGCATTCAACGCCTAGAGGTGCGCGAGGATTGAACCTCACGATATCCCAAATAAATGGAACTTTGATGCCAAGGATCCAAAATGGCAGCTTATCGCAGCGCCGTCCTAAAATGTCATTTCGGTTTGAGGGGCTCGAATTTCACCATATAGCCCGAATAACAACCAGCAGCGAGCGTATTAGCGCGCATTGGCGCAAAGCGCGATGCCGCCCCTCCCAACATCTTCCTAGAGAGGCTGTTCAAGCCATCTGTACTATGGGAGGGGGAATCCGGAAATAATAATCTGGACCCAACCGCACTGCCCGACACCGAACATTCTGACACAATTGGCGGTTCGGCCAACGAAGTAACATCCTCAACCCACGAAATAATGGCAGTCATTGCCCCATGGACGGAACCATTGCTAGCCTAACTAACCAAGCAGGAACTTCCCGAGGACCAAAACGAGGCCCGCTGCATAGTGCGGTGATCTAAAGCCTATAAGGTCCATGAGGGAGAGCTTTACAAGAAAAGCACAACCGGAGTCCTTCAAAGGTGTATCTCCGAAGAGGAAGGGCGGAATCTTCTGGCTGAAATTCATGCCGGACTCGACGAGCACCATGCCGCAGCCCGGGCCCTTGTAGGCAAGGCCTTCCGTCAGAGATTTTATTGGCCAACGGCCCGGCGGATCTTTCGGGACTTAGTCCAACGATCGTCGGTTGCGGTTCTTTGCTAATCAAAGCCACATGCCACCCACCGCCTCAAAACTATACCCATAACCTGGCCCTTGGCGGTGCAGGGGCTTGACATGGTTGGACCCCTTAAAGGAGGAACCCACAAGCAAAAATACCTCTGGTCATGGTGGATAAATTCACCAAATGGATAGAGGCCAAACACATTAAGGCGGCGAATCCGGACCGATGATAGACTTCATATCGGGGTCGTACCTTTGTTATGGCGTCCCCATAGCATCATCACGATAATGGCACGAACTTTACGGCCGGCGAGGTTATTCTCGGTGCAAAAACATGGGCATCAAGCTCGACTATGCTTGATCTATCACCCTCAAACTAACGGTCAAGTCGGCGAGCAAATGGTCTAATCATGGCGGCATCAAACCCAGATTAGTGCGGTCCCTCAAGGAATCTAACACGCCTTTGGGTAGAGGAGCTCGACTCCGTACTCTGGGGCTGCGGACCACTCCGAATCGCATCAGCGGTTTACACCATTCTTTATGGTATCTGGCGCAGAGGCGATTACGCCTGTGACATAATTCATGACTCACCTCGCATGTGCATGTGCGAAGAAAGAAAGCCGAGCTCGATCGGCGGGATAGTTGGGCGCATTGGAGGAGGGCGTGGCGTGGCAAAAGCCCGTTCCGCATTCTATCAACAACAAGCTCGAAGATATCAAAGCGAGAAATGCGGGCCAAAACTTACAGCGTTGGCGAGTTAGTTCTCGCTTGCGGACAAGAAAAGGACAAACTCAAGCCCAAATGGGAAGGTCCCTTTATCATCGACCAAGTCTGACCGTGGGCGTACCGTCTGCGGGATGCATCGAATAACCGACTCGAGCGAACCCATGGAGCGCAGCCCGTCTCCGAAGATTCTCGCCTAGCGCGGATTACGAGTTCGTCTCCTTCCTCCGTCTATATTTTACATATTAGTTGTCTTCTGTTTCTCTCCTTCTCCCCTTTCCTATTACAGCCTTTGAAAGCTTGTTTATGCATTGTTCACACACACTTGGCGCTATCCGCTCATTATACCGGGGCTTCTTTAATGAAGCTTATTTATCTGAGCTTCATGCCCAACACATGTGTCACACTTCCACATGTACCTTTTATTCACCATTATATGCATCGATATGACTTAAGTTTTGGCTAAGCTGGGTTGCTGGCTCTGTGCTTACCCTACATTCCCGATTGTTCGGCTAGGCGGTAAAGGAGCACCTCTGCGATTATTCTTGCGGGTCGGCGGATGTGTACCTCGGTGGGTGAAGCGAAAGCTAGCGTTCTTAAGGGAATATTGATTGGTGAACTGAAAGGCGATTTATTATCTATTTATTTATCTGCCGCGGATGGTTTTACTGCTTTTTCACAGTCCGGACATGCACTTTAGGCATGCTCCCGAGAAAGAACCCCTAACGGAACTATTCTCCTGGAATATGTTTCTTACTAACCATGTAATATAACATAACTAGTTGGGCACTTATGCGATAAAGCACTAATGACCCATATGCAGGTCTCCACGCATGCCCGGTTCTTATATAACGCGAGGTATTCGGACACACTCCGGACTATTGGGTCGAGGTTGAAGCAAAAGGTCCGCTATGACAAGCGATCTACAATCCGGCTAGAAGACATTTTACATGTCATCTTAAATTACATAGTCAACTTGATGGGCATATTCCTCTTCAATGCCATCCGACAAGCTGTCTAATTCTGATCTGTTAGGAATACTTTGCGGCCAATTCTACTTGGCGTACACTAACTCACAGGATCTCCTTCCCATCCAGACCTCGAAGGTCCGACCTCGGCCATGTGATTTGGGTCAGCCTTCGTGTGCGCGTCTTCACCATGGCCCGAGCCTCCTGGCGCCTTGACGGCAGGCGATATCTTCCATAAGCGGAGCGCTGCCGCGCTCCTGAAGCCTCTCTGCAAGCTCTCCAAGGCCTTGGGCGGGCGACAGAGATGGCCACAAGGCACAGGCGGCGCCTTTCATCACTGCTGAACTTGTTAGATGCGGTTGCAAACTTCGGGAAGAAGGTCACCCGTAGAACCGGGCATTTCCTCTGCAGGACGGCCTGTGAGCATACCTACAGACATAACTCTGTTAGTCGACTTCCTCGCCGAACTCTTTTTCAAAGTTCGTTCAAGCACTTACTAAAAATGTCGCGTCGAAGCCGCCGATTCTCCTTAACGGAGTCAGATTGCCGGGCACGAACATCCTTTAGTTCCTCACCCAGCTTGGTGTTGGCATCTTGGAGATTATTTTTCTCCTGCCTCACCCTTGTAAGAACATTCTCGCCAGCCTTTAACCGGTGCATGAGCTGTTGCTTGTCCGGATCTATCCCGGCGCCATCTGCAATATTATTGTCAGACTTATACACACGCCGCACTTCACAAATTACTTATCTTTTGAAGCATATATTACGGAGGGGTCTCTTTGGCTTCCCAGCTGCGGCTAATCTTGACCTCAAGTTGGGCTTTGCACTCCTCCGGCTCTGGGGCAGTTGGGTATTCTTTTACGTAAGATCTGCGCAATAAATGATTCTTAAATCAGTTACTCTAACTATTTCAAGTCTCGGGACTCTTGGCATATATAAGCATCAAATTTTCTCACCGTATGTCTTTTACATCTTTGCTCGTGGCTTTGGCTAGACCATTTTGGCGGCACGGAGTGCGCATCTCGAATTAAAGCATCCAATGCCTGCAGGGTGAAACATCGTCACGAATAACTGTCGTGGCGCTTTGTGATTCATGGCACTCTCCACCTTGGAATTGGTGGCGAGATAACTGTCGGCATCCTCCGTCGTAGGAACATCCGGCCTTGCGCCCGTGTTCGCCTCCGCTTCGGACCTGGCTTTGGAGCACAGCGGCGGAGATTGATTAACAACCTCTCTGGATACAATCCGGTGGCGCTCTTCTTCTGAAAAGGAACGGCGTTAGTATGCCTCCGGGAATAAAGCGGGGAGTAAGGTGACCGCCATACCGTTGCGCGGAGTTTCAATCCGGACCGCACTTCTTTTTAGCTTTCTTTGGCGTCTGCCTTGTTGGCTAGCCGCCATGAGCTCGACCTTCCGCCTCAAGGGCGCCCTGCAACGCCATCGGTATCGGTGATCAAAAACATGCGGATGGGTCATTTTCAAAGTATTGGGACTTGGTCTCGATTACTGCGGCGGGAAGTATTCAGGGTAATCGGCGTAATGGCGACCAAGGCATTATCGATGCTCGATTGGTGAAATACCCCATCTATCGGCTCTACCGATATGTCCGGATCCTCTTGGGAGGGCGGATTGAGAACCATTCCGGATCCTCGGGTTGTGGGCGGGCTGTTTATGTCGCTACGGCTGGCGCGGTTCTGCGCCAAATCACAAAATGAGATACTTGACTATGGGAATATGGATCGGATAGGCAAAAAGAAATGTCCGCTTACCCAGCTCGGAGGATTGTACATAGAAAATCCGTTCTGTGGATTGACACAGAGAAATTCCTCCTCTTCTCCCTTGTACAATGCGGACAAGATCTTCATCAGATCGGCGACCGATCCCAGCCCCTTACGGCCGCAGCGGGTGGCATCATCCTCCCCGTTGAAATCCCACATGGGGTGGCCTCTATCTTTGGGCGATTGCACCCCGCATAATGCATGTGGCCATGACCCGATCATGGTCGATGCAGAATGAGCTAACAACCTTATTTGGTTCATCGGTAAGGGCGTCCTGTCGTTTTCCTTACGAGGGCTCCGTGGGCGCCACTTAGGCGTTTCTTCAAAGGCGTTATTAAACTTCGAGGAGGCCGACCGAATAGGGTCCGGCGAGGACATCTTCTATATAAAACCATGCGAAGGCCGGTCTTGAGACGCCTTCTTGGGTTCGGATAGATATCCGGTCCGGCGATGCGCTATAGTTTGGCTCCGCCCACTTGATATATTGACCCCTCTTGAGAACGGGGCACAAGGCAGAACAGCTTCTTCCACAGCGCAAAATGAGCCTCGATGCCCAAAAACAGCTCGCAAAGGGCCACGAAGCCCGCAATATGCAAAATGGAGGCAGGCGTAAGGTTGTGCAACTGGAGGCCGTAGAACTCCAGGAGCCCCCGAAGAAACGGATGAATTGGAAATCCGAGCCCTCTTATCAAATAAGGGACAAGGCATACTCGCTCTCCTTTGGAGGGGCTGGGGACGCTCTCCGCTTGCTTTCTGCCCTTATAGGTGGCGAGTCCGGCTCGAACCGGGACCATGAAGGCTGGGGGAAGAAATCCCTTGGTTTGGAGTGCCACTAGCTCCTTTGTCTTGGGACGGAGCACTCTCCCAATCTCGGTGAGGGCTGGGAGGCGAGAGGAGGAGCCGCGTCGACCGTCCATGATGGAATGGATTTACATCGGATGTGCTCGATGAATGCTCATGAAGGAGGATGGTGTGATTCGGATCTAGATCCTCGTCTCTTTTATAGGCAGCTCATTTGCGCAGCTAGGGGGGTAAAAGTAAAAAAATACCCTGGCTTTTCGCATTCGTTCAACACGTGGAAGATGGCCATTATTGGGCGTGGAAGCCGAGGAGCGCAATATTTATAAGGAGCCGGACGCTATTCAACAAGTACACAGGATTTGGAGAAGAACCCGCCTTGCAATGTCGAAGACAATCTACACGAAGGACTCATCGCCATTGAAGCCTGGTTTGGGGGCTACTGAGGCAGTCCTGGATTAGGGGGTGTCCGGATACCCGAACTATCACCTTTGGCTGGACTCCTGGACTATGAAGATACAAGATTGAAGACTTCGTCCCGTGTCCGGATAGGACTTTCCTTGGCGTGGAAGGCAAGCTTGGCGTCTGGATATGTAGATCTCCTACCATTGTAACCGACTACGTGTAACCCTAACCCTCTTGGTGCCTATATAAACCGGAGGGTTTTAGTCCGTAGGACGAACAACAATCATACCATAGGCTAGCTTCTAGGGTTTAGCCTCTCTGATCTTGTGGTAGATCTACTCTTGTACTACCCATATCATCAATATCGATCAAGCAGGAGTAGGGTTTTACCTCCATCGAGAGGGCCCGAACCTGGGTAAAAACATCGTGTGCCGTCTCCTGTTACCATCCGCCTAGACGCATAGTTCGGGACCCCCTACCCGAGATCTGCCGGTTTTGACACCGACAACGGGGCTCCCGCGTACTGGTGGGGGTCGTCAGCAGGCCAGCAGGTTTTTCCCGGCGGGCCATCCGACCTACCTGGCACCGCAGTCGCAGCAAGGGCTGCTTCCCATACCCTATGGAGGGTACCCACCGCCGCTGCCGAGCGGTGGCTACGGCCTCCCCATGGCGTCTTTGTCCCCTTCGGTGGCCCTGCCGCCGGCGTCCTGGGACCCGGTGCTCCTTTCCGCACTGCATGCCGCTCCTACGCCGAACAACTACACCGGAGGTGATGATTGGTACATGGACACCGGGGCTACGGCTCATATGTTTGCTCATCCTGGTAATCTTGCCTCCTTCACTCCCGTCACCACCGACCGCCGCATCATTGTCGGCGACGGTTCCACACTCCCTATCACGCATGTCGGGCACACTTCTTTTCCTTCTAATTCCATGCCTATTACTTTGTCTAACATACTTGTGCCACCTCATCTTATTAAGAACCTTGTTTCCGTTTGTCGTTTAACTCGTGAAAATCCTGTTACTGTTGAATTTGACGAGCTTGGGTTTTGTGTCAAGGACGCTCGAACCAGGATGGTACTTCACCGATGTGATAGCCTCGACGAGCTCTATCCGGTGCATTCGCCGTCCACCTCCACCACCGCACCGGTTGCTCTATCCGTCGGCGTCGATCTCTGGCGCGCTCGTTTGGGTCATCCCAACCCCGTCACACTTCGTCATATTCTTAAGAGTTTTAGTTTCAGTTGTGATAAGATAGAGGATCACACATGTCATGCCTGTCATGTCGGCAAGCATGTTCGCCTCCCGTTTAATAACTCCACCACCATAGCTTCTTTTCCTTTTCAGTTGATTCATAGCGATGTGTGGACCTCTCCGGTTCCTAGTAATTTGGGATATTTATATTATCTAGTTATCCTTGATGATTATTCTCATTATGTGTGGACTTTTCCTTTGCGCAGAAAGTCAGATGCACTCTCCACTTTGACGGCTTTTTACTCCTATGTCAGCACGCAGTTTGGGCGTCCCATCCTTGCTCTTCAGACTGACAATGGAAAAGAGTTCAACAACCTTGCTTTCCGCACTTTTCTGTCGCATCATGGCACAATTTTTCGTCTCACATGCCCGTATACTTCCCAGCAGAACGGTCGAGCCGAATCGTCGCCGCTTCTGAGCAACTGCGTTCGCGCTCTGTTCCATGCTAACGTGCCGCCTCGTTTTTGGCTGAACGCACTCGCTACTGCTTCTCTTCTCCTTAACCTTCACCCTTGCCGCCCACGGTGGAACTATGCACCTCACCATCTTCTCTTTGGTATGCCCCCATCTTATGATGGCTTGCGTATTTTCGGGTGCCTTTGCTATCCTAGCATTGCCGACTCTGCTCCTCACAAACTCGCACCTCGTTCTGTCGCTTGCATCTTCATCGGCTACCCCTCCAACTCCAAGGGATATCGGTGCTACGATCCTGTCTCCCACCGTGTGTTCACTTCTCGGCACGTTTACTTTGATGAGCATGTGTTTCCGTTTCACCAGGTACCCCCGGCTGTTCCTCCCGCCACCGGTGATGCGGGCTCCTCGACGCCTCTCCCAGGGCGCTCACGCGCCTCTCTTGGCCCGCCCCTGGCTTTGAGGTGCGCCTCCCGCCTGTGGCGCCTCCTCGGCCAGCTCTCCCGTGCGGCGGCCCCTGCCATGACCCCATCGCCCTTGCCCCCTGCCCCCCCGTCACTGCGGCCCTGCTGTAGCCCCGTCACCGCGGCCCCTACCATGGTCTCCTCGGCCGCCCGATCGCGGCCCCCGGCCGCCCGCGCGGCCCCTTGGTCGCTCCCCGCGTGGACCCCATGGCCCCGTCGCTGCGGCCGCCCATTCTTCGGTGTGGTTACTCGGGCTCGGACCGGGACACTTTGTCCCAGCACGCGCTATCCGTCGGACGAGTACGCGTGTGCAGCATCTACCTCGGCGTCGTTTCCGCTCCCCACCTCTGCTCGCGCAGCCCTTCGGGATCCGAACTGGCTAGCTGCGATGCATGAGGAGTTTGACGCCCTGCAGCGCAACTGTACGTGGCAGCTTGTTCCACGGCCTCCCCGTGCCAATGTCATCACTAGCAAGTGGGTCTTCCGCCACAAGACTCGCCCCGACGGTTCTCTTGAGCGCTACAAGGCGCATTGGGTGGTGCACGGCTTCCGCCAGCGTGCCAGCGTGGACTTCACCGACACCTTCGCCCCGGTTGTCAAACCAGGCACGATTCACGCGGTTCTCCAGCTTGCTGTTTCTCGCGCCTGGCCAGTACACCAGCTCGATGTGTCCAATGCTTTCTTGCATGGCCATCTCAGCGGCGGTGTTACATCGGCAACCCTCTGGTTTCGTTAACACCGACTATCCGGACCATGTGTGCTTGCTCTCCCGTTCTCTCTATGGGTTGAGGCAGGCACCTCGGGCCTGGTACCAGCGGATCACGGCCTTCCTTCAGCAGCAGGGGTTCCGGTCCACACGGTCCGATGCCTCCTGTTTGTCTATCACCGAGGCCCCATCACGCGTACCTCCTCACAGATGTCGATGACATCATCCTGACTGCATCCTCGCTAGCGCTACTTCAGCAGATCACAGCTTGCCTCGGCACCGAGTTTGCCCTCAAGGATTTGGGGGCTCTCCACTACTTCCTCGGCATCGAGGTCGTGCGTCGTGCCACTGGCTTCTTCCTGCACCAGCAGAAATGCGCCTCTGAGCTTCGGGCGGCGGGCATGCTTAACTGCAAGCCTGCTTCCACGCCTGTCGACACGAAGGCTAAGGTGTCCGCCGTCGAGGGTTCTCCGGCGTCCGACGCTCCTTTCTACCGCTCCATCGTAGGTGCGCTTCAGTACCTCACACTGACGCGTCCAGACATTCAGTATGCTGTCCAGCAGGTGTGCCTTCATATGCATACTCCTCGTGACACCCATTGGGCTCTCGTGAAACATATACTTCGGTACATACGTGGCACCACAGCCATGGGTCTCACCCTGACGGCATCACCTAACACCAGCCTTGTCGCCTACTCCGACGCCGACTGGGCTGGGTGTCCCGACACTCGACGCTCCACTTCCGGCTACTATGTCTACATCGAGCCCTCTCTGATTTTGCGGTCGTCTAAACGACAACCCACGGTCTCATGATCGAGCGCCAAGGCTGAGTACCGGGCCGTGGCTAACACCGTCGTGGAGTGCTCTTGGCTACGGCAGCTACTTCAGGAGTTGCTATGTGAGGTTACCAAGGCGACGCTCGTCTACTGTGATAACGTCTCCGCGGTGTACCTTGCTGCCAACCCTGTCCATCACCGACGGACGAAGCATATTGAGCTCGACATCCACTTCGTCAGGGAGCACGTCGCCCTTGGTCGTGTTCGTGTTCTACACGTGCCCACTGATCAGCAGTTCGCTGATGTCATGACGAAGGGACTACCCACCTCGACCTTCGAGGGCTTTCGGTCCAGTCTTTGCGCTAGTTGCCGATAACTTCGGTTACAAAACATGATCATCTCATACAATAAAATATAGCATCACGTCTTGACCATATCACATCACAACATGCCCTGCAAAAACAAGTTAGACGTCCTCTACTTCGTTGTTGCAAATTTTACGTGGCTGCTACGGGCTTAGCAAGAACCGTTCTTACCTACGCATCAAAACCACAACGATAGTTTGTCAAATAGACTCGTTTTAACCTTCACAAGGACGGGCGTAGCCACACTCAGTTCAACTAAAGTGAGAGAGCAGACACCGCCGGTCACCTTTAAGCACGAGTGCTGCGTAGCAGTGAAACCAGTCTCGCGTAAGCGTCTGCGTAATGTCGGTCGGGCCGCTTCATCTCACAATACCGCTGAACCAAAGTATGACATCTTTGGTAGGCGGTATGACTTATATCGTCCACAACTCACTTGTGTTCTACTCGTGCAAAACATCAAACCATAAAAACCTGGCTCGGATGCCCTTTGTTGGGGAGCGTAGTAATTTCAAAATTTTCCTCGCACACGCAAGATCATGGTGATGTATAGCAGAGAGAGGAGAGTGTTGTCTACATACCCTTGTAGACCGAGCGGAAGCGATCTGGCGTAGAGGAAGTAGTCGTCGTTCTCCTCGCGATCCAACCGATCCAGCGCCGTTACTCCGGCGCCTCGGAGTTCTTGACACACGTACAGCTCGGTGGCGCTCCTCGGGCTCCGATCCAGCAAAGCTCGGGGAGAGAGTTCCGTCGGCCGCGACAGCGTGGTGGCGATCTTGATGTTCTCTTGACGCAGGGCTTCGCCTAAGCACCGCTTCGATATGACCGGGGTGGAATATGTTGGAGGGGCACCGCTGCACGGCTAAGAGCGATCTCAAGGATCAACTTGTGTGTCTTAGGGTGCCCCCTGCCCCGTATATAAAGGAGCAAGGGGAGGGCGGCCGGCCCTAGAGGCGCGCCAAGGGAGGAGTCCTCCTCCTAGTGGGAGTAGGACTCCCTTTCCTAGTCCAACTAGGAAGGGGAAGGAAGGAGAGGAGAGGGAGAGGAAAGGGGCGCGCCCCCCTCCTTGTCCAGTCGGACTCCTCATGGGGGCGCGCCACCTCCTGGGCAGCCCTCTCTCTCCCTCGTGGCCCATTAAGGCCCATTACTTCCCGGGGTTCGGTAACCCCTCGGCACTCCGGTATTATCCGAAACCACTGGAACCATTCCGATGTCGAACATAGCTGTCCTATATATCAATCTTTACGTCTCGACCATTCCGAGACTCCTCGTCATGTCGTGATCACATCCGGGACTCGAACTCCTTGGTACATCAAAATACACAAACTCATAATATAACCGTCATCGAAACCATAAGCGTGCGGACCCTACGGTTCGAGAACAATGTAGACATGACCGAGACACGTCTCCGATCAATAACCAATAGCGGGACACGGATGCCCATAATGGTTCCTACATATTCTACGAAGATCTTTATCGGTCAGACCGCATAAGAATATACGTTGTTCCCTTTGTCATCGGTATGTTACTTGCCCGAGATTCGATCGTCGGTATCCAATACCTAGTTCAATCTCGTTACTGGCAAGTCTCTTTACTCGTTCCGTAATACCTTGCAACTAACTCATTAGTTGTAATGCTTGCAAGGCTTAAGTGATGTGCATTACCGAGAGGGCCCAGAGATACCTCTCCGACAATCGGAGTGACAAATCCTAATCTCGAAATACGCCAACCCAACATCTACCTTTGGAGACACCTGTAGTACTCCTTTATAATCACCCGATTCGTTGTGACGTTTGGTAGTACCCAAAGTGTTCCTCCGGCAAACGGGAGTTGCATAATCTCATAGTTATAGGAACATGTATAAGTCATGGATAAAAGCAGTAGCAACATACTAAACGATCGTGTGCTAAGCTAATGGAATGGGTCATGTCAATCAGATCATTCAACTAATGATGTGACCTTGTTAATCAAATGACAACTCCTTTGTCTATAGTTAGGAAACTTAACTATCTTTGATTAACAAGCTAGTCAAGTAGAGGCATACTAGTGACACTCTGTTTGTCTATATATTCACACATGCATTATGTTTCCGGTTAATACAATTCTAGCATGAATAATAAACATTTATCATGATATAAGGAAATAAATAATAACTTTATTATTGCCTCTAGGGCATATTTCCTTGATCTCCCACTTGCACTAGAGTCAATAATCTAGATTACACAAGAATGATTCTAACACCCATGGAGTCTTGGTGTTGATCATGTTTTGCTCGTGGAAGAGGCTTAGTCAGCGGTGCGCAACATTCAGATCCGTATGTATCTTGCAAATCTCTATGTCTCCCACGGACTAGATCCGGATGGAATTGGCGTCTCTTGATGTGCTTGGTCCTCTTGTGAAATCTGGATTCCTTCGCTAAGGCAATCGCTCTAGTATTGGCACAAAAGATTTTCATTGGACCCGATGCACTAGGTATGACACCTAGATAGGATATGAACTCCTTCATCCAGACTCCTTCATTGGCTGCTTCTGAAGCAGCTATGTATTCCGCTTCACATGTAGATCCCGCCACGACGCTTTGTTTTGAACTGCACCAACCGACAGCTCCACCGTTTAATGTAAACACGTATCCGGTTTGCGATTTAGAATCGTCCGGATCGGTGTCAAAGCTTGCATCAGCGTAACCATTTACGATGAGCTCTTTGTCACCTCCATACGAGAAACATATCCTTAGTCCTTTTCGGTACTTCGGGATGTTCTTGACCGCTGTCCAGTGATCCACTCCTGGATTATTTTGGTACCTCCCTGCTAAGCTAATAGCAAGGCACACATCAGGTCTGGTACACAGCATTGCATACATGATAGAGCCTATGGCTGAAGCATAGGGAACATCTTTCATTTTCTCTCTATCTTCTGCGGTGGTCGGGCATTGAGTCTTACTCAACTTCACACCTTGTAACACAGGCAAGAACCCTTTCTTTGCTTGATCCATATTGAACTTCTTCAAAATTTTGTCAAGGTATGTGCTTTGTGAAAGTCCAATTAAGCGTCTTGATCTATCTCTATAGATTTTGATGCCCAATATGTAAGCAGCTTCACCGAGGTCCTTCATTGAAAAACTCTTATTCAAGTATCCCTTTATGCTATCCGGAAATTCTATATCATTTCCGATTAGTAATATGTCATCTACATATAATATCGAAATGCTCTGAGCTCCCACTCACTTTCTTGTAAATCTGAGCTTCTCCAAAAGTGCATATAAACCCAAATGCTTTGATCATACTATCAAAGCGTTTATTCCAACTCGAGATGCTTGCACCAGTCCATAAATAGATCGCTGGAGCTTGCACACTTTGTTAGCTCCTTTGGATCGATAAAACCTTCTGGTTGCATCATATACAACTCTTCTTCCGAAATCCATTCAGAATGCAGGTTTTTACATCCATTTGCCAAATTTCATAATCATAAAATGCGGCAATTGCTAACATGATTCGGACGGACTTAAGCATCGCTTCTGGTGAGAAGGTCTCATCGTAGTCAATCCCTTGAACTTGTCGAAAACCCTTTGCGACAAGTCGAGCTTTATAAACGATTACATTACCGTCGGCGTCGGTCTTCTTCTTGAAGATCCACTTGTTTTCTATTGCTTGCCGACCCTCGGGCAAGTCAACCAAAGTCCACACTTTGTTTTCATACATGGATCCCATCTCAGATTTCATGGCCTCAAGCCATTTTGTGGAATCTGGGCTCACCATCGCTTCTTCATAGTTCGTGGGTTCATCATGATCTAGTAGCATGACTTCGAACAGGATTACCGTACCACTCTGCTGCGGATCTTACTCGGTTGATCTACGAGGTTACGTAGTAACTTGATCTGAAGTTTCATGATCAACATCATCAACTTCCTCACTATTTGGTGTAGATGTCGCGAAACCGGTTTACGTGATAAACTATTTTCAATAAGGGAGAAGGTGCGATTACCTCATCAAGTTCTACTTTCCTCCCACTCACTTCTTTGAGAGAAACTCCTTCTCTAGAAAGGATCCATTTTAACAACAAATGTCTTGCCTCCGGATCTGTGATAGAAGGTGTACCCAACTGTCTCCTTTGGGTATCCTATGAAGACACATTTCTCGATTTGGGTTCGAGCTTATCGGGTTGAAGCTTTTCACATAAGCATCGCATCCCCAAACTTTAAGAAAGCGACAACTTTGGTTTCTTGCTAAACCATAGTTCATAAGGTGTCGTCTCAGCGGATTTTGACGGTGTTCTATTCAGCGTGAATGCGGCCGTCTCAAGAGCATATCCCCAAAGCGATAGCGGCAAATCTGTAAGAGACATCATAGATCGCACCATATCTAGTAAAGTGCAATTCTGACGTTCGGACACACCATTCTTGTGTGGTGTTCGGGTGGCGTGAGTTGCGAAACTATTCGCATTGTTTCAAATGTAGACCAAATTCGTAACTCAAATATTCTCCTCCACGATCAGATCGTAGAAACTTTATTTTCTTATTACGATGATTTTCAACTTCACTCTGAAATTCTTTGAACTTTTCAAATGTTTGAGACTTGTGTTTCATTAAGTAGATATACCCATATCTGCTTAAATCATCTGTGAAGGTGAGAAAATAACGATATCCGCCTCGAGCCTCAACATTCATCGGACCACATACATACATATGTATGATTTCTAACAAATCTGTTGCTCTCTCCATAGTACTGAGAAGCGGGGTTTTAGTCATCTTGCCCATGAGGCACGGTTACGCAAGTGCCAAGTGATTCATAATCAAGTGACTCCAAAAGTCCATCAAGATGGAGTTTCTTCATGCGCTTTATACCGATATGACCTAAGCGGCGATTACCACAAATAAGTTGCACTATCATTATCAACTCTGCATCTTTTGGCTTCAAGATTATGAATATGTGTATCACTACTATCGAGATTCATTAAAAACAGACCACTCTTTAAGGGTGCATGACCATAAAAGATATTACTCATATAAATAGAACAACCATTATTCTCTGATTTAAATGAATAACCGTCTCGCATCAAACAAGATCTAGATATAATGTTCATGCTCAACGCAGGCACCAAATAACAATTATTTAGGTCTAAAACTAATCCCGAAGGTAGATGTAGAGGTAGCGTGCCGACCGCGATCACATCGACTTTGGAACCATTTCCCACGCATCATCACCTCGTCCTTTGCCGGTGTTAAGCAATCCGTAGTCCTGTTTGAGTTGCAAATATTAGCAGCAGACCAGTATCAAATACCAGTGCTCTGCGAGCTCTAGTAAGGTACACATCAATAACATGTATATCACATATACCTTTGTTCACCTTGCCATCCTTCTTATCCGCCAAATACTTGGGGCAGTTCCGCTTCCGATGACGATCGCTTGCGGTAGAAGCACTCGTTTCAGATTTAGGTCCAGACTTGGGTTTCTTCTCTGAGCAGCAACTTGCTTGCTGTTCTTCTTGAAGTTCCTTCTTCTTCCTTTGCCTTTCTTCTTGAAACTAGTGGTCTTATTGACCATCAACACTTGATGCTCCTTCTTGATTTCTACCTCCGCAGCCTTTAGCATTGCGAAGAGCTCGGGCATAGTCTTTACTAACCCTTGCATATTATAGTTCATCACGAAGCCTTTGTAGCTTGGTGGCGTGATTGAAGAATTACATCAATGACACAATCATCCGGAAGATTAACTCCCAGTTGACTCAAGTGATTGTAATACCCAGACATTCTGAGTATGTGCTCACTGACAGACCCATTCTCTTCCATCTTGCAGCTATAGAACTTATTGGAGACTTCATATCTCTCAATCCGGGCATTCTATTGGAATATTAACTTCAACTCCTGGAACATCTCATATGCTCCATGACGTTCAAAACGTCGTTGAAGACCGGTTCTAAGCCGTAAAGCATGGCACATGAACTATAGAGTAGTCATCAGCTTTGCTCGCGGGACGTTCTTAACGTCATCGGTTGCATCGGCGGCAGGCACGGCACCCAGCGGTGCATCCAGGCGTAACTCTTACGTGCAGCAATGAGGATAATCCTCGAGTTACGGACCCGATCCGTGTAATTGCTACCATCATCTTTCAACTTTGCTTTCTCAAGGAGCGCATTAAAATTCAACGGAACAACAAAGACGAGCCATCTATCTACAAACAAACATAGATAAGCAAGATACTATCGGTACTAAGTTCATGATAAATTTAAGTTCAATTAATCATATTACTTAAGAACTCCCACTTAGATAGACATCTCTCTAGTCATCTAAGTGATCACGTGATCAAATCAACTAAACCATAACCGATCATCACGTGAGATGGAGTAGTTTTCAATGGTGAACATCTTATGTTGATCATATCTACTATATGATTCACGCTCGACCTTCGGTCTCCGTGTTCGAGGCCATATCTGCATATGCTAGGCTCGTCAAGTATAACCTGAGTATTCTGCGTGTGCAAAACTGGCTTGCACCCGTTGTAGATGGACGTAGAGCTTATCACACCCGATCATCACGTGGTGTCTCGGCACGACGAACTTTGGCAACGGTGCATACTCAGGGAGAACACTACTTGATAATTTTAGTGAGAGATCATCTTAAAATGCTACCGTCAAACAAAGCAAGATAAGATGCATAAAGGATAAACATCACATGCAATCAATATAAGTGATATGATATGGCC
The DNA here is from genome assembly GCA_021437245.1 of Aegilops speltoides. Lineage (NCBI taxonomy): Eukaryota > Viridiplantae > Streptophyta > Magnoliopsida > Poales > Poaceae > Aegilops > Aegilops speltoides. The sequence continues at coordinate 527,652,812 of CM038147.1, forward strand.
ATCATCATCTTGTGCTTGTGATCTCCATCTCCGAAGCACCATTGTGATCACCATCGTCACCGGCGCGACACCTTGATCTCCATCGTAGCATCGTTGTCGTTTACGCCATCTATTGCTTCTACGACTATCTCTACCGCTTAGTGATAAAGTAAAGCAATTACGAGCGTTGCATTTCATACAATAAGCGACAACCATATGGCTCCTGCCGATTGCCGATAACCGGTTACAAAACATGATCATCTCATACAATAAAATATAGCATCACGTCTTGACCATATCACATCACAACATGCCTGCAAAAACAAGTTAGGCGTCCTCTACTTTGTTGTTGCAAATTTTACGTGGCTGCTACGGGCTTAGCAAGAACTGTTCTTACCTCGCATCAAAACCACAGCGATAGTTTGTCAAATAGACTCGTTTAACCTTCACAAGGACCGGCGTAGCCACACTCAGTTCAACTAAAGTGAGAGAGCAGACACCGCCAATCACCTTTAAGCACGAGTGCTCGTAGCAGTGAAACCAGTCTCGCGTAAGCGTCTGGCGTAATGTTGGTCCAAGCCGCTTCATCTCACAATACCGCTGAACCAAAGTATGACATCTTTGGTAGGCGTATGACTTATATCGTCCTCAACTCACTTGTGTTCTACTCGTGCAAAACATCAAACCATAAAAACCTGGCTCGGATGGCCTTTGTTGGGGAGCGTAGTAATTTCAAAATTTTCCTACGCACACGCAGATCATGGTGATGTATAGCAACGAGAGGGAGAGTGTTGTCTACATACCCTTGTAGACCGAGCGAAGCGATCACACCGTAGAGGAAGTAGTCCTCGTTCTCCTCGCGATCCAACCGATCCAGCGCCGTTACTCCGGCGCCTCAGAGTTCTTGACACACGTACAACTCGGTGGCGCTCCTCGGGCTCCGATCCAGCAAAGCTCGGGAGAGAGAGTTCCGTCGACCTGACGGCGTGGTGGCGATCTTGATGTTCTACCGGCGCAGGCTTCGCCTAAGCACCGCTACGATATGACCGGGGTGGAATATGGTGGAGCGGGGCACTGACACGGCTGAGGAACGATCTCAAGGATCAACTTGTGTGTCTTAGGGTGCCCCCCCTGCCCGTATATAAAGGAGCAAGGGGAGGGCCGGCCGCCCTAGAGGGCGCGCCAAGGGAGGAGTCCTCCTCCTAGTGGGAGTAGTACTCCCTTTCCTAGTCCAACTAGGAAGGGGAAGGGGAAGGAAGGAGAGGAGAGGGAGAGGAAAGGGGCGCGCCCCCTCCTTGTCAGTCGGACTCCTCATGGGGCGCCACCTCTGGCGCAGCCCTCTCTCTCCCCTCATGGCCCATTAAGGCCCATTACTTCCCCGGGGGGTTCCGGTAACCCCTCCGACACTCCGGTATTATCCGAAACCACTCGGAACCATTCCGATGTCCGAACATAGCTGTCCAATATATCAATCTTTACGTCTCGACCATTCCGAGACTCCTCGTCATGTCGTGATCACATCCGGGACTCGAACTCCTTCGGTACATCAAAATACACAAACTCATAATATAACCGTCATCCGAAACCTTAAGCGTGCGGACCCTACGGTTCGAGAACAATGTAGACATGACCGAGACACGTCTCCGATCAATAACCAATAGCGGGACCTGGATGCCCATAATGGTTCCTACATATTCTCGAAGATCTTTATCGGTCGAGACCGCATAACAACATCGTTGTTCCTTTGTCATCGGTATGTTACTTGCCCGAGATTCGATCGTCGGTATCAATACCTAGTTCAATCTCGTTCTTGGCAAGTCTCTTTACTCGTTCGTAATACATCATCTTGCAACTAACTCATTAGTTGTAATTTTTGCAAGGCTTAAGTGATGTGCATTACCGAGAGGGCCGGAGATACCTCTCCGACAATCGGAGTGACAAATCCTAATCTCAAATCGCCAACCCAACATCGCCTTTGGACACACCTGTAGTACTCCTTTATAATCACCCGATTCGTTGTGACGTTTGGTAGTACCAAAGTGTTCCTCCGCAAAGCGGAGTTGCATAATCTCATAGTTATAGGAACATGTATAAGTCATGGATAAAAGCAGTAGCAACATACTAAACGATCGTGTGCTAAGCTAATGGAATGGGTCATGTCAATCAGATCATTCAACTAATGATGTGACCTTGTTAATCAAATGACAACTCCTTTGTCTATAGTTAGGAAACTTAACTATCTTTGATTAACAAGCTAGTCAAGTAGAGGCATACTAGTGACACTCTGTTTGTCTATATATTCACACATGTATTATGTTTCCGGTTAATACAATTCTAGCATGAATAATAAACATTTATCATGATATAAGGAAATAAATAATAACTTTATTATTGCCTCTAGGGCATATTTCCTTCATACCTCACACCGGCCACCCGGGCGCTGGCACACGCCGCCGGCTCCCCCTTGCGCGCTTGTGCTATTATGTTGGCATAGGTTACATCGTGTGTATACCCCTGCTATATATGAGAGGCTTAGGATACAAGTGTCGTACTAGGACACGACTCCACATCCTATGTAAACACGATACAACTACAAGTCCAACTGTAACCTACCTTGTACACTATATTCGACACAACTCTAACAAACTCCACCTTGGCGAATATTTTTCACCACCTTGAGTTCGTCCATGCGTCAAACTTCCATGTACATTGGACTTGAGCTTATCCCATGAGCACCGTTGCTACTCCAAAGACTCCATGTGACTCCACCTGCAACTTGTAGTCCCTTCTTTTCTTGACCACGGTCAACACTCGAGCAAAATTAAGTTCCTTGTTACTCTAGTTTGTGCTCCCAACTTCTAGAGTATCAGTCCAACGCCATCACACACCGACCACTGACCTGCGTGAAAGTGAGCAACTCACATACTGGGTGTCACACATAAGAGTTACCTGAACTCAACTTCACCGCTCCTTTCTTGACCACATGTCTGAAACTTGAAGGAATTTCACCATTGCTTGTAGTCATCCCGAGTCAAATTCACAGTTGTCTCACCACATGTATGACCACCAGAGCCCTGGCCCGTCTCCATGTTCCGCGCATACCGCACACCTCGTCGCTATTACTGCGTCGAGCCTCTGCTGTCCTGGTCGAGTCTCAAGGGTCGCGAACCCACACCACTCAACCTCCACTGCAGAGTACCATCGATCATCACCGACCGATGACGAGTTTCACGCTTCCATCAGACCACTGGGCTCCAGTCCGAATTACGTGTCACTCGCTTTTTCCCGTTTGCTGAATAGGCTTCGATTCCCTGGATCCTTACACCGTAGCCCCTCAATCCAGCTCCACCTTCAACATGACTCCATGGTAGATGATCAATCCACCCCTGCGCCTCATCGATTTCAAGCTCTGTGTATACACCACCTTGAATCACTCCCGCGTCATAGTCTTGTCGAAGCCACACAAGCCCTCGGGGCCTGCACCACGTGTTTCCACACCCAAAAGTCGGTCATCATTAGCATCACACTCCCAATGTCGTCGTCGTCGAACCCACCACCGTCTTCTGTACCAACCAACTTACGTCGATCCCGTCAGACTGCCCAGTCCGACCCAGCCGAACTCGTTCGACTGTATGACATGCTCAAGGCTCCCAAATCGCCTTCCACGAAATTTCCATCCGTCACAAGATAATTCCATCTCAGCTGACATGACTTCCTGCAACGCCTTCAAGCATCCCTATTGTGTTAACAAATCTTTCACTCTTGTCTACCATAACCCAAGGATTTCAGTTCCATGAACTTCTCCACCTCAAACCTGATACCCGTTGGCGCCATGGTCCTTTGTACGGCTGACCCTGTAAAAAATTATCCCAGCTCTACACGTGATGCCCAAGTATACTAACAGAACCAAATGTGGCATGCTTCCATGTACTAGTTGCAATTCAACTTGGCCTTCACGTGATGTGCTCTTGGCTCAACCCCGATGCTGCTGTTGCTTTGCCCCTGTGCTTTTCGATGTACTGCCGTATCATGATCTGATGGATTTTCCTTCCGGTAGATTTGATCTGTTGTTGCCTCTCTCCGCGTCAAACATGAGGACCCGGTCCTCTTTTTTCCAAAACAAATCTCACGGTGTTTGCATCAGCATGTATTGATGTACGAGCGCAGCCTCATGGCTCATGCATCACGCATTAGCAGCCTCCTGCATCAGCCGGACATTGTGCTCAGCCAAGGCCCAGCAAGCGCCCACCTGTGGGCCGCTGCCCGCACAAGCCCATTGCTCATAGCGCCTAGGCTGTATCCGCTGCCAGCCTGCCACCCGTACGCGCCTCGGACTGGGCTAACTTGTCCATGTTCCTTCACCGCATTGATCTCGTCGAGACCGAGTCCATAGGGAACACTTCAACAAGCCATCTGCTCGATCCGACCTCGCCAGGAATTATGTACGCTCGCCCGATTGATGTACTGATCAATCGCCGCACGTCTCTTCGCTGCCACCGATGCTTTTGCCGCTGCCTATCGATCCGATCCACCACACGCACACGTGCCTCCGATCGCTTCCTCCGGATCAACAATCCAGACAACCTCCCGACCTAGCTCTGATACCACTTGTTAGAATAAATCCGAGACATACCGTCGATCATCCGAGGATCAAGCAATCACACGAGCACGACACCGAGATTTGTTAACGAGGTTCACCGATATGGCTACATCCCCGGGGCCTGACTACGGGCGCTCCTCCCCGTGACACCGTCACAATACCTCACACCGGCCACCCGGGCGCTGGCACACGCCGCCGGCTCCCCCTTGCGCGCCTGTGCTATTATGTTGGCATAGGTTACATCGTGTGTCTATCCCTGCTATATATGAGAGGCTTAGGATACAAGTGTCCTACTAGAACACGACTCCACATCCTATGTAAACACGATACAACTACAAGTCCAACTGTAACCTACCTTGTACACTATATTCGACACAACTCTAACAATATATAATATGGATTTCGATTGCATTGTCAAAAGAAATAGCAGACCTTGATTGATATCTGAAACATCCCAAGCAAAGAAATGGAAGCTGGACTATGAAAGGAGGCTTCTTACAGTGTTTAGTGTTCAACGAACAAACCTCGATTTCAGTCATGGGGAGCGACTGCACATGTGAAAGAGCATTTTTTAAGACAAACGCAATTAAGGTGACTGTCGCCTACAGATCCTCAACCGTTCACCAGGCATAAGCATAACAGGTGTCATCGGTCGCTGAACATATGCAAGCCTATCGAACCCAAAAGGCACATAATGGACAAACATCAAAGAATAATCATGCCATGCATGTTAAGCTGGAAAGTGGGTATTAATCTTATTGAAGCAACACAATCGCAGAGACGACAACAAGGATATATGCAAAGTAAAATTACCAATCCGGCATCATATATGTCAATTAAACGAACATAAGCAAACGGTCATGGAAATCCACAAAATACAGACCAAAACAAAATCACAAGTTCGTCGGACCGACATAGTTCTACAATAAACTAACAAAAAAACGAAAAAAAAAGTCGAAGAGGGCCGAGTTTCTCCACCACTTCCTCGCCGGTCCTTTGCCCCTTCTGATAGTTGGCACGGCTGTAGCCCTTGGCGGGGCCATGACCCGGGGGTGGCTCACCAGGCTAGACCAAGCCTAGGGGAGCATCACGGCCTCGGGGCCCAGCAAGGACGACAACCGACCTTACCGCGACTTGCTCTCCAAATCAAGGTGGCGGCCTAGATTTCATCTCTCCCCCTAACCTCCGCCGTCTATATAAGGGGAGGTACGGATGGACTCTGCCTCATGCAACTGTACGACTTAGAAACAACATCATACGTTAACTTTCGTGGCAACACTTATGCGCCTAATATAATGGAAAGGAGCGAGTATTACAATCACTATATAAGTCTAGAGAAAGTACATTAGAAAATAGCAGCATGAACACTAAATATTCTGTCCCTCGATAAAAATTCGACACTTACTCATGAAAATTATCCACCATGGAATTTGTTGCCAGTCCCAGCCACCTTGAATTAAGTGGAATGAGTTTCAGCAACCTTGGAGCTTCAATGCCATTTCCCATACGCCCTCTGAACTCACTCTTTATTTTTTTTCATTATTGTTCTTAAATACTGCATGGAAAATGTAAAATAAAAACAATGGGCAAAGAAGGAAAGGGAACACAGGGAAGATACTGAATAATGAAAGACATTGATACTCACAAACACATGACGCTGGATATTACAAGGATAGTGTGGCAAAACCATGGAGCAATACTGGCTCCATTATTTCTTTGCCGTTAGATTTTACCCTTGTTCATCCTATTCCGTTACAACGAGTCTAGATTTGGCATATATAAATTGTTCTGCCCGTCATACCTACAATCATCATGGAACATGATTCTCTATAATATCAAGATACTACTCGGAAATCCCTTTTGGAGCTCGGCCTCCAGTGAGGCCTTTAAATTCAAATTTGAAATTTCATCAAAATTCATATTTTTACATTTCAAAAAATTCTAAAAACAAATAGAGATATACATGAAGGCATGACACACATGTGTGTAAATTTTCAGTTCAAAATACATAGAAATGAGGGTTGTGCAAAAAAGACAAATCTGAGGCTATTTAACACATGATACTGTTCATCCTCCCAGGCCATGAATTTGTCTTTTTTGTACAGGTTACAACTCAAGGTATTTCATCATGAATTTTTACACACATGTGGGTTACATCCTTACATACACTAGTATTTATTTTCAGAATTTTTTGAATCAAAAAAGTTTAAATTTGATTTTTTTTAAAATGAAGGTCTCCATGGAGCCCGGCCTCCAAAACGCCTCTCTCGATACTACTCAACTACATAATCAAAATATAAAAGTATAAGCAGAACAAAACCATATTAGAATGGGAGCAGGCAGTCAAAGCAAAAAATGTGTGATTCACTTCAATGCCCTAGAAATGTGTTAAAAAACATTACAATGAGGTCAGCACAACCATATTAGAATAGGACTACACAATCATAGAAAAACCTTTTGTGCTTCACTTCAAAGCCCTAGAGGTCTACACAAATGTTAACAAAACATTACAAGGAGGTAAGACTTTGCACATCAGGCAAAATTAGCAAGATTGCTGTACACAGGTTCCTCTCCGAAAACGTACAAAAAAGCTTCAAGCATGTAGTGAAAGTTTGGATCAAGAAAATGGACAACACAAAGCATGTGGTGATTTCAATACCGTGGAGCACAGAGCAATACATTATTCAGTGATCCAAAATTGCAAAATATTAAAATGAAGGTGGTTCTTCATATTCCATTTTTGCCCTAGATTATGTGTAAGAATAAACTATTACAGGCTGAATGTGTTTTTTCATAGAAAAGACCAATCAAAATTAAAAAAAACGTATTTTCTGTACAGCAAACGAAGAATTCACTTGTGTACATAGACAAATACAGTTATCTGTAGCAAACATAAATGGACTGAATTTAGTTAAACAAACACCAATAAATTGAATAGTACTAGTATAGAACAGTGGTCTTTCATCTCAGAACTCCACACAATGAGAATTATGCATTTTTTAACTTTGAATTAGCACGACTGATTCAAAATGAAGTTAAAAACTAGAGTTTTGAAATATGAACAGCCAAGAAATGTCAGATATAGGATCCATTACATAAAAAAAACCTGTTTTGCAGTATTAGAAAAATATAAATGTATAAAAATAATCAAATTAGATTAAACGGCAGGGACTCAAAGACCGAAAATAGATAGTGTGTTAATACTGAAGTTACTCGGTAGGTTGCTGAAAGGGCAGTGATCTGCGTCGGCGCACCGGCCCAAGCGTTGGGCCGGTCAAGGCCCAGCCGTCCGATCCGCGAGCTCGAGCCGTCAGATCTGTTCCTCGAGCCCCCTTCCCTCGCGTTGACTTCTTCCTCTTCTTCTTCACCGCGTCCTCACCCCAGCCGCTCCCTGTCGCCGGCGACTAGCCCCCTCACCTGGACCTCCTCCTCCTCCCCCCTAGTCCCACTGCTGGATCGCTCTCCGTCCCTCCCATTGCCGCCGCCGTCCCGTCCACTGTCGCGGCATCATCCGTACTCGCCCGGTCCAGCAGAAAGCCCATCGCCCCTCGTAGCAAAAAATGGCGCCGTCTTGAAGCACCGGCGGCACCTTGTCGTCCTGACACCTAGCGATCGCCGTCGTCGCTGGATGTCGTGTCGCCGACGCAGCTCTCAACGTCATTGCTTTCATTGCCATTGGCGAAGTCGGTTGAAGCTTTTATCTCATCGGTTGAAGCTTTTCTCTATGCTGTTGAAGCTTTTCTTGCGGTTGAAGCTTTCCACCATGCCAATTGAAGCTTTTTCACCGAGCTTGAAGCTTTTTTCACAAAGGGTTGCAGCTTTTTACTCTGCGGTTGCAACAAAAACACGAGAGACGCCATGGTGCGTAAATCGAGGAGGATTTTCTCGATCTCTGTTTGAAGCTTTTTCATCTGTGGGTTGAAGCTTTTTGTCAAAGCGGTTGTAAATTTTCACGTATTTCGTTTATGCAGTTTGAAGCTTTTTATCTCTGGATGTAGAAAAAACCTCCAGCGGTAGTAGCAAAAGCCTGCTACGGTTGCAACAAAAAATCATTGTCGTCCTCGCGAGGTCGTAGCTCTGTCGATGGATGTAGCAAAAGCTTTGCGGTAGTAGCAAAATCCAACAAAGGTTGCGACTTTTCCTTGTTGTCTGATGACATTGAAGCTTTCTATGTCTATGGTTGAAGCTTTTTCAGCGGCTGTTGAAGCTTTTCTAGGTGACGATTGCAACACTTGTATCTGCTGGAGGATCCGGGCATGGCTGCACCATGGCGGCCGTGAGGCCTGGCAGCCGCGATGGAGGTCGTGGTCGCCCGATCGCTGGGAAGGGAAGGGGAAGGGGAGGAAGCGGAGGAGGATGCGCGTGAAGGCTTGAGGTAGGGGATGGATCTGCCATGGCGTGACGACCATGGCGGTCGGCGAGGAGCTGGCAGCCGTGAAAGTAGCTCGTGGTGGCCCATCGCGGCTCGGGAAAGGGAAGGGATGGGGAAAGGGGTGGGAAGGAGGCGAGAAGAGGGCTTCGCGCCCCATGAAGGAGACGCGAGGAAGAGGGAGACTGGCCCAATGTTTCCGCCGGTGCCCCGGCCCCAAACGTTACCCTTGCTGAAATGAGGGGGCTAACTGTATGAAAATTCGGCGTCACGGGCCGGAATGTCATGGGTCGGGCCCAATACTAGGTCTCATTCCAGCGTTTCAACACTATCGCTGCTCGTCTGCGTCTAAAAAAAAGTGTCTCAAGGAAAAAAAAACTTTGCTGCTCGTCTTTTTTTTTTTTTTACGAAACCTCCTCCTTCCTGGTGCGCCGCCTGGTGCTGCTCGTCTCCTGGTGCGCCGCTCGACCTCCTCCTTCCTCCCACTCAGGTGCGCCGCCGGCCCTCTTCCTCCCTCCCTCCCTCTCTGCCGCGCTGCCGGCCCTCTCCCTCGCTTCACCTCGTGCGCGGCGGGCCCTCTCCCTCGCTCCATCTCTTGCACAGCCGGCCCTCTCCCTCGCTCCACATCCTGCGCCGCCGGACCTCTCCCTCGATCCATCTCCTGCGCCGCCGGTTTTCTTCCTTGCCCCCTCTCCCGTGCTGCCGGCCCTCTCTTCCTTCGATCTGCGTGGACGGCTGATTCATCTCATCCTCTCTCGATCTGCAGGATACAAGTGGAACAAGGCAGGGGCGTAGGTGCTTGCTACTCAGGCGCGGCGGCAGAGCCAAGCACACCCTCCTCTCCTCTCCCAAGGTACCAACCCCTCTTCCTCTCCCCCTGTATATGCTGCTGTCCTGTACTTTTTTTGTTGCTCAATTTCCTGCTGTCCAGTACATGTTTTTGTTAAAATTGCTGCTGTCCAGTACATCTTTGCAATATATAGTTGGGCATAACCTTCGGAATAGGGTCATTTCAGCCAATTTTTGTAGATCATACGGCACAATCAGCATCTATTTCAGAAAGGCTCTTCATGCCATAGGCGAGCTTCGTAATGATTATATAAGGCCACCATCATTGGAGACCCCCACCAAAATTGCAGGAAATCATCGAGCGATCAAGGCCCACTTCCACTTCGAGCAGGCTACAAGTGGAAGAGGCGAGGAGATCGAGCGAGCGATGGGCCGGAGGATCCTCAACGACGCGTTGCGCACGATGGTGAACGCAGAGCGGCGGGGGAAGGCTACGGCGCAACTCCAGCCCATCTCCGGCGTCATGATCTCGTTCCTCAACATCATGAAGCACCGAGGTATCAGCTACTCTGTGCTCCCTCTCATCAGGCTGCTGCATGATGGTACCTACTGATGTAATAATCTTGTATTTGAATCACCAGGCATTATACACCTTCATTTATCAAGAACAAGTGAAAAATAAGTTATTTGGGGTAGTGGCTGCCTTTTCTTTTCTGATTTTGACTTCAACATGTGAAAAGAAAGGAATTTTTTTATGAACTTGTAATGCTGTTTAGTCTCTTATGTTTGCTCAGCTAATATCTGTGTTGTGCCCCTGCCTCCTGCCCCCGCAGTTGCAATTTAAGCTCTTGAGAGTTTATGAGAACATTTCTTTTACTGTGCTATTTTACCCTGAAATTTATTTTGCTGGCTTTTTTCAGGTTACATAAAAAATTTCGAGGTATTTGATCCACATAGGGTTGGAAAAATCACCGTGGAACTTCAGGGAAGGATTAAAGATTGCAAAGCTCTCACTTACAGGCAGGACCTCAAGGCTATGGAAATAGAAAAATACAGAACTAGGATGCTTCCAACACGGCAGGTATGTTGTCAACTCATATTTGATTTTTGTGAACATTCATATCTTCTGTTAGTTGAGGGATACAGTTATCTTGCTTGGTCTATTCTGATATTGTTATGGATACCAAATGAATCAGGAAGGTGAAGATATGGTGTGCCAGACCTTGCTAGTTTAAATGCTTATTACTGAAACTATTGTGCTATTTGCCATGACAACATATACAGTACCGATCATGAAATGTACATTAGGGTTAGGAGCAACTAATATTGGTTAGATCAGACAGTATTTTACTTTTACTAGTATGTAGGGGATGTTTGGTTTGTAGTCTAAGTGTGCCACGCCTAACCATTGTCATGCCACAACATCTTAGGCATGTGTTTTGTTCATTGCCACACTTTTCTAGCTACAAGGTCGACATGTCATAGGCTCAGTTTTTTGCCAAATCCGGCGACACTTGTGGTGACCATTTTGTTCGCCACACTTTTTGTGGCAGCCACACTTTGCCTAAGGTTAGATGTGGCTAAGTTAGTCATGAACCAATTATGCCCGAGAACTTTCGAAAACATTCTAATCAACATGCCATTGCGGGTTGTGGCAGATTTTTTAGTAAGTGAGTAAATAAATTAATCCATGGAAGAATGTAGCAGAAATGTTCATCTTTCCCTGCTGCAAATGCCACTTTTGGAAAGCAAGGCAAGTGAAAAACTCTACAGGTTATCTCTTGTTTATGACAGTCCATACAAGGTTTGCTAACTTAGTTGAATTGTTTTGCTACAAATACGAGTCCTTCATCTTTTCATTTAGAGATGACTGGCAAGTGAGTAGAAGCACACATTCTCAGGGAAATTATATAAAACAACAACTAACTGATACTGTTACGTAGTGTAAACTTTCTTGTCATTACTCTTATTATTCGGATCTCCTTCGATCACATCCTTGGTGTGGATGTCAAGCTAAGCACTTGTAGCTAAACTAACTTCTGAATGCTTATTTGTCCTGCTTTATTATGTGCTATTCATTTATTATGTAGAGTTAGTGTGCTATTTCTAACACATTTCCTTTTCGTGCTTTTATTTGCTTTGCAGTGGGGCTATGTTGTGGTGACCACCCCAAATGGCGTTTTAGATCACGAGGAAGCAATTAGGCAGAATGTGGGCGGCCAGGTCCTCGGTTACTTTCATTGAGAAGGAAACACAGTTATCCCATGCTGAATCAGCCATGGGCTGCATTGTTTGTCTTTCTGTTATGGCTCAAGTCATTTTATTCGGACATTTAGAGCTTGCTGCTTTTGTTCATGGCCAACAGAAAATGGGATTACATGTCAAAAGTATGTCCGGCCACACTGACATAAATATTGTAATCCTTCTTTGGAACAGATATTTCTGTAGGTGTAATACACCCATGTACTTTGAGGTACACGAGTAACACTCTAGTACGAGCATCTATGATCTTGCTGAGAACCTTGTCGGAGCCACTTCTCTATAACCGAGGCTTTAAAACACACTGTTAATTTGGGCTATGGTTACGTTCTTGCTCGAGGCAGTATTGATCATTATCGTTGCAAGATTATGCAAATTGATACACATGTTGTCTATATATTTTCATGTTCATGCATGTAGCGTAGGTGATGTGATGTTAGCAACCTCGGCCTCAGGATCTTGTTTCTGCTAGAGCATGAGGCGCTCGGTCTTTCTACCTGCATTTGCAAATATCGTTTAACCTGTTTTATATCTTAACATGATTTTCGTGACAGTTCATCCCGTCTGACGGGGGAGCTCCACCGAGGAGATTGGAGCAGGGGACGCCGAGGTGGAAGAGCTTTGAGAGAAGAGTTTGTCTAGGTCTCGGTCGATTTAGACTTAACGAAGTTTCAGTCAGCTGACGTCATCCCTGTATTTTTTTTTACAGAAAATCATTCCTGTAGAGATTATACGCCCAATCCTTCGGCTCTGTTCCTTTTGTATTTTTTTTGTTTCCCGTGGGTTTTGTTCGCAGTGTCGGCCCAACATGTGCAGGTGTTGGGCTGCACGTGTGCGTGCACCTACGTGCTGGTGTTATTTTTTTTGTATTTTTTTCATTTCTCTTTTCTTGTTCTTAAACAAAAAGCAAAAGTAGTGTTTACCTTTGTGATCGCAAATTTTAAGATTTCTTTTATTTTTACAACAACAACAACAAAGCCTTTAGTCCCAAACAAGTTGGGGTAGGCTAAAGGTGAAACCCATAAAACCTCGCGACCAACTCATGGCTCTGAAACATGAATAGCAAGCTTCCACGCACCCCTGTCCATAGCTAGTTCTCTGGTGATACTTCAATCCTTCAGGTCTCTCTTAACGGACTCCTCTCATGTCAAATTTGGTCTACCCCGGCCTCTCCTGACATTCTCCGCACGCTTTAGCCGCCCGCTATGCACTGGAGGTCTGCGCTGAATATCCCCGAATCATCTCAAACGATGTTGGACAAACTTCTCTTCAATTGGTGCTACCCCAACTCTATCTCGTATATCATCATTCCGGACTCTATCCTTCCTCATGTAGCCACACATCCATCTCAACATACGCATCTCCGCCACACCTAATTGTTGAACATGTCGCCTTTTAGTCGGCCAACACTCAGCACCATACAATATTACGGGTCGAACAGCCGTCCTGTAAAACTTGCCTTTTAGTTTTTGTGGCACTCTCTTGTCATAGAGAATGCCAGAAGTTTGGCGCCACTTCATCCATCCGGCTTTGATTTGATGGTTCACATCTTCATCAATACCCCCATCCTCCTATAGCATTGACCTCAAATATCGAAAGGTGTCCTTCTGAGGTACCACCTGCCCCTCAAGGCTAACCTCCTCCTCCTCACACCTAATAGTACTGAAACCGCATATCATGTACTCAGTTTTAGTTCTACTAAGCCTAAACCCTTTCAATTCCAAGGTTTGTCTCCATAACTTTAACTTCCTATTTACCTGTTGGGGAACGTAGTAATTTCAAAAATTTTCCTACGCACACGCAAGATCATGGTGATGTATAGCAACGAGAGGGGAGAGTGTTGTCTCGTACCCTCGTGAGACCGAAGCGAGCGTTCTGGCGTAGAGGAAGTAGTTATGCGTTCTCCTCGCGATCCAACCGATCCCAGCGCCGTTACTCGGCGCCTCCGAGTTCTTGACAGCGTACAGCTCGATGGCGCTCCTCGGGCTCCGATCCAGCAGAGCTTCGGGGAGGAGAGTTCCGTCGGCCGACGGCGTGGTGGCGATCTTGATGTTCTACCGGCGCAGGCTTCGCCTAAGCACCGCTTCGATATGACCGAGGTGGATTATGGTGGAGGGGCACCGCACACGGCTGAGGAGCGATCTCAGGATCAACTTGTGTGTTCATGGGGTGCCCCCTGCCCAGATATAAAGGAGGGAGGGAGGAGGAGGCCGGCCCTCTCTATGGCGCGCCATGGGGAGTCCTACTCCCACCGGAGTAGGATTCCCCTTTCCTAGTCCAACTAGTAGTCCTTCCATGTATTAGGAGTAGGAGAGAAGGAAGGGAAGATAGAAGGAGAAGGAAGGAAGGTCGCGCCTCCCTAGTCCAATTCGGACTAGACCAAGGGAGGGTGGCGGCCACCCTTTGGCCCTTTTCTCCTTTCCCGTATGGCCCATTAAGGCCCAATACGAATTCCGTAACTCTCGGTACTCGAAAAATACCGAATCACTCGGAACCTTTCGAACTCGAATATAGTCGTCCAATATATCGATCTTTACGTCTCGACCATTTGAGACTCCTCGTCATGTCCCCGATCTCATCCGGGACTCCGAACTCCTTCGGTACATCAAAACTCATAAACTCATAATATAAGCATCATCGAAACCTTAAGCGTGCGGACCCTACGGTTCGAGAACAATGTAGACATGACCGTCTCGGTCAATAACCAATAGCGGGACCTGGATGCCCATATTGGTTCCTACATATTCTACGAAGATCTTTATCGGTCGAGACCGCATAACAACATCGTTGTTCCTTTGTCATCGGTATGTTACTTGCGAGATTCGATCGTCGGTATCAATACCTAGTTCAATCTCGTTTCGGCAAGTCTCTTTACTCGTTCCGTAATACATCATCTCACAGCTAACTCATTAGTTGTAATGCTTGCAAGGCTTTAAGTGATGTGCATTACCGAGAGGGCCGAGATACCTCTCCGACAATTGGAGTGACAAATCCTAATCTCGAAATCGCCAACCCAACATCGCCTTTGGAGACACCTGTAGTACTCCTTTATAATCACCCGATTCGTTGTGGCGTTTGGTAGTACCAAAGTGTTCCTCCGTAAAGGGAGTTGCATAATCTCATAGTTATAGGAACATGTATAAGTCATGGATAAAAGCAGTAGCAACATACTAAACGATCGTGTGCTAAACTAATGGAATGGGTCATGTCAATCAGATCATTCAACTAATGATGTGACCTTGTTAATCAAATAACAACTCTTTGTTCATGGTTAGGAAACATAACCATCTTTGATTAACAAGCTAGTCAAGTAGAGGCATACTAGTGACACTCTGTTTGTCTATATATTCACACATGTATTATGTTTCCGGTTAATACAATTCTAGCATGAATAATAAACATTTATCATGATATAAGAAATAAACAATAACTTTATTATTGCCTCTAGGGCATATTTCCTTGAGTCTCCCACTTGCACTAGAGTCAATAATCTAGATCACATCACCATGTGATTAACATCGATAGTTCACATCATCATGTGATTAACACCCATAGTTCACATCGCCATGTGACCAACACCCAAAGGGTTTACTAGATTCAGTAATCTAGTTCACATCGCTATGTGATTAATACCCAAAGAGTACTAAAGTGTGATCATGTTTTGCTTGTGAGAGAGTCTTAGTCAGCGGGTCTTTCACATTCAGATCCGTTATGTATTTTGCAATTTTTCTATGTCTACAATGCTCTTGCGAAGCTACTCTAGCTAATTGCTCCCACTTTCAATATGTATCTAGATCGAGACTTAGAGTCATCTAGATCGGTGTCAAAACTTGCATCGGCGTAACCCTTCTGACGAACCTTTTATCACTTCCATAATCGAGAAACATATCCTTATTCCACTAAGGATAATTTTGACCGTTGTCGATGATCTACTCCTAGATCACTATTGTACTCCTTGCCAAACTCGGTCAGGGTATACAATAGATCTGGTACACAGCATGGCATACTTTATAGAACCTATGGCCAAGGCATAGGGAATGACTTTCTTTCTCTTTCTATCTTACTGCCGTGGTCGGGTTTTGAGTCTTACTCAATTTCACACCTTGTAACACAGCAAGAACTCTTTCTTTGACTGTTCCATTTTGAACTACTTCAAAATTTTGTCAAGGTATGTACTCATTGAAAAAACTTATCAAGCATCTTGATCTATCTCTATAGATCTTGATGCTCAATATGTAAGCAGCTTCACGAGGTCTTTCTTTGAAAAACTTCTTTCAAACACTCCTTTATGCTTTGCGAATAATTCTACATTATTTCGATCTACAATATGTCATTCACATATACTTATCAAAAATGTTGTAGTGCTCCCACTCACTTTCTAGTAAATCTGAGGCTTCTCCATAAGTGCATACAAAACTATATGCTTTGATCAACTCATCAAAGCGTATATTCCAACTCCGAGATGCTTGCACCAGTCCATAGATGGATCATTGGAGCTTGCACACTTTGTTAGCTCCTTTGGATCGAAAAAACTTCGGTTGCATCATATACAACTCTTCCTCCGAAAACCATTCAGAATGCAGTTTTTACATCCATTTGCCAAATTTCATAAATTGTGGCAATTGCTAACATGATTCGGACAGACTTAAGCTACGATTGAGAAAATCTCATTGTAGTCAACATCTTGAACTTTGTCGAAAACCTTTTGCAACAAGTCGAGCTTTGTAGATAGTAACACTACTATCAGCGTCCGTCTTCCTCTTGAAGATCCATTTATTTTCTATGGTTTGCCGATCATCGCGCAAATCCATCAAAGTCCATACTTTGTTCTCATACATGGATCATATCTCAGATTTCATGGCCTCAAACCATTTTGCGGAATCTGGGCTCATCATCGCTTCCTCATAGTTCGTAGGTTTGTCATGGTCAAGTAACACGACCTCCAGAACAGGATTACCGTACCACTCTGGTGCGAATCTCACTCTGTTTACCTCGAGGTTCGGTAGTAACTTGATCTGAAGTTACATGATCAACATCATTAACTTCCTCACTAATTGGTATAGTAGTCACAAGAACAGATTTCGTGATGAACTACTTTCAATAAGGAGCAGTAAAGTTACCTCATCAAGTTCTACTTTCCTCCCACTCACTTCTTTCGAGAGAAACTCCTTCTCTAGAAAGGATCCATCTTAAGCAACGAATATCTTGCCTTCGGATCTGTGATAGAAGGTGTACCCAACAATTTCCTTTGGGTATTCTATGAAGGCGCACTTCTCCGATTTGAGTTTGAGCTTATCGGGATGAAACTTTTCACATAAGCATCGCAACTCCAAACTTTAAGAAAGCGACAACTTGGGTTTCTTGCTAAACCACAGTTCATATAGTGTTGTCTCAGCGGTTTAGATGGTGCCCAATTTAACGTGAATGCAGCTGTCTCTAATGCATGATCCCAAAAGCGATATTGGTAAATCGGTAAGAAACATCATAGATTGTACTATATCCAATAAAGTACGGTTATGACGTTCGGACACACCATTATGATGTGGTGTTCCAGGTGGCATGAATTTGTGAAACTATTCCACATTGTCTTAATTGAAGACCAAACTCGTAACTCAAATATTTGTCTCTGCGATCAGATCGTAGAAACCTTATTTTCTTGTCACGATGATTTTCCACTTCACTCTGAAATTCTTTGAACTTTTCAAATGTTTCAGACTTATGTTTCATCAAGTAGATATACCCATATCTGCTCAAATCATCTGTGAAGGTCAGAAAATAACGATACCCGCCGCGAGCCTTAACACTCATTGGATCGCATACATCAGTATGTATTATTTCCAATAAGTCAGTTGCTCGCTCCACTGTTCCGGAGAACGGAGTCTTAGTCATCTTGCCCATGAGGCATGGTTACATAAGCATCAAGTGATTCATAATCAAGTGATTCCAAAATCCCATCGGCATGGAGTTTCTTCATCGCTTTACACCAATATGACCTAAGCGGCGATTACCACAAATAAGTTGCACTATCATTATCAACTTTGCATCTTTTGGCTTCAACACTATGAATATGTGTATCACTACGATCGAGATCCAATGAACCATTTTCATTGGGTGTGTAACCATATAAGGTTTTATTCATGTAAACAGAACAACAGTTTATTCTCTTACTTAAATGAATAACCGTATTGCAATAAACACGATCAAATCATATTCATGCTCAATGCAAACACCAAATAACATTTATTTAGGTTCAACACTAATCCCGGAAGTATAGGGAGTGTGCGATGATGATCATATCAATCTTGAAACTACTTTCAACACACATCGTCACTTAACCCTTAACTAGTTTACATTTGATTCGTAACTCCGTTTGAGTTACTACTCTTAGCAACTGAACCAGTACCAAATACCGAGGGGTTGCTATAAACACTAGTAAAGTACACATCAATAACATGTATATCAAATATACCTTTGTTCACTTTGCCATCCTTCTTATCCGCCAAATACTTGGGGTAGTTCTGCTTCCAGTGACCAGTCCCTTTGCAGTAGAAGCACTTAGTCTCAGGCTTAGGTCCAGGCTTGGGCTTCTTCATTTGAGCAGCAACTTGCTTGCCATTCTTCTTGAAGTTCCCTTCTATCCCTTTGCTCTTTTCTTGAAACTAGTGGTCTTGTTAACCATCAACACTTGATGTTCTTTCTTGATTTCTACCTTCAACGATTTCATCATTATGAAAAACTCGGGAATCATTTTCATCATCCCTTGCATACTATAGTTCATCACGAAGTTCTACTAACTTGGTGATGGTGACTAGAAAATTCATCAATCACTATCTTATCTGAAGATTAACTCCCACTTGATTCAAGCGATTGAAGTACCCAGACAATCTGAGCACATGCTCACTAGTTGAGCAATTCTCCTCCATCTTTTAGCTATAGAACTTGTTGGAGACTTCATATCTCTCAACTCGGGTATTTGCTTGAAATATTAACTTCAACTCCTGGAACATCTTATATGGTCCATGACGTTCAAAACGTCTTTGAAGTCCTGATTCTAAGCCATAAAGCATGGTGCACAAAACTATCAAGTAGTCATCATATTGAGCTAGCCAAAGCGTTCATAACGTGCGCATCGCGCTCTGCAATAGGTCATCACCTAGCGGTGCATCAAGAACATAATTCTTACGTGCAACAATGAGGATAAACCTCAGATCACGGATCCAATCCGCATCATTGCTACTAACATCTTTCAACACAGTTTCTCTAGGAACATATCAAAACAAACATATGAAAGCAATAACACGAGCTATTGATCTACAACATAATTTGCAAAATACTACGGGACTAAGTTCATGACAAATTTAAGTTCAATTAATCATATTACTTAAGAACTCCCACTTAGATGACATCTCTCTAGTCATCTAAGTGATCACGTGATCCAAATCAACTAAACCATAACCGATCATCACGTGAGATGCGTAGTTTTCAATGGTGAACATCATTATGTTGATCATATCTACTATATGATTCACGCTCGACCTTTGGGTCTCCGTGTTCGAGGCCATATCTGCATATGCTAGGCTCGTCAAGTATAACTTTGAGTATTCATGGCGTGCAAAACTGGCTTGCGCCGTTGTAGATGGACGTAGAGCTTATCACACCGATCATCACGTGGTGTGCAGGCACGACGAACTTTGGCAGCGGTGCATACTCGGGAGAACACTTCTTGATAATTTTAGTGAGAGATCATCTTAAAATGCTACCGTCAATCAAAGCAAGATAAGATGCATAAAAGATAAACATCACATGCAATCAATATAAGTGATATGATATGGCCATCATCATCTTGTGCTTGTGATCTCCATCTCCGAAGCACCATCGTGATCACCATCGTCACCGTAGCGACACCTTGATCTCCATCGTAGCATCGTTGTCGTTTCGCCATCTATTGCTTCTCGACTATCGCTACCGCTTAGTGATAAAGTAAAGCAATTACAGGCGTTGCATTTCATACAATAAGCGACAACCATATGGCTCCAGCCGATTGCCGATAACCGGTTACAAAACATGATCATCTCATACAATAAAATATAGCATCACGTCTTGACCATATCACATCACAACATGCCCTGCAAAAACAAGTTAGGCGTCCTCTACTTTGTTGTTGCAAATTTTACGTGGCTGCTACGGGCTTAAGCAAGAACCAATCTCACCTCGCATCAAAACCACAGCGATACTTCGTCAAATAGACTCCGTTTAACCTTCTCAAGGACCGGGCGTAGCCATACTCAGTTCAACTAAAGTGAGAGAGCAGACACCCGCCGGTCACCATTAAGCACGAGTGCTCGTAATGGTGAAACCAGTCTCAGCGTAAGCGTCTGCGTAATGTCGGTCCGGGCCGCTTCATCTCACAATACCGCTGAACCAAAATATGACATCTGGTAGGCGGTATGACTTGTATCGTCCACAACTCACTTGTGTTCTACTCGTGCAAAAATCAAATCATAAAAACCTAGGCTCGGATGCCACTTGTTGGGGAGCGTAGTAATTTCAAAAATTTTCCTACGCACACGCAAGATCATGGTGATGTATAGCAACGAGAGGGAGAGTGTTGCCTCGTACCCTCGTGAGACCGAAGCGGAAGCGTTCTAGCGTAGAGGAAGTAGTTATGCGTTCTCCTCGCGATCCAACCGATCCCAGCGCCGTTACTCCGGCGCCTCGAGTTCTTGACACGCGTACAGCTCGATGGCGCTCCTCGGGCTCGATCCAGCAGAGCTCGGGAGGAGAGTTCCGTCGACCTGACGGCGTGGTGGCGATCTTGATGTTCTACCGCGCGAGGCTTCGCCTAAGCACCGCTACGATATGACCGAGGTGGATTATGGTGGAGGGGCACCGCACACGGCTAAGGAGCGATCTCAAGGATCAACTTGTGTGTTCATGGGGTGCCCCTGCCCCGTATATAAAGGAGGGAGGGAGGAGGAGGCGGCCCTCTCTATGGCGCGCATGGGAGTCCTACTCCCACCGGGGTAGGATTCCCCTTTCTAGTCCAACTAGTAGTCCTTCCATGTATTAGGAGTAGGAGAGAAGGAAAGGGAAGATAGAAGGAGAAGGAAGGAAGGTGCGCCCTCCCTAGTCCAATTCGGACTAGACCAAGGGAGGTGGCGGCCACCCTTTTGGCCCTTTTCTCCTTTCCCGTATGGCCCATTAAGGCCCAATACGAATTCCCGTAACTCTCCGGTACTCCGAAAAATACCCGAATCACTCGGAACCTTTCCGAACTCCGAATATAGTCGTCCAATATATCGATCTTTACGTCTCGACCATTTCAAGACTCCTCGTCATGTCCCGATCTCATCCGGGACTCGAACTCCTTCGGTACATCAAAACTCATAAACTCATAATATAAGCATCATCGAAACCTTAAGCGTCACGGACCCTACGGTTCGAGAACAATGTAGACATGACCGAGACACGTCTCCGGTCAATAACCAATAGCGGGACCTGGATGTCCATATTGGTTCCTACATATTCTACGAAGATCTTTATCGGTCAGACCGCATAACAACATACGTTGTTCCCTTTGTCATCGGTATGTTACTTGCCCGAGATTCGATCGTCGGTATCCAATACCTAGTTCAATCTCGTTTCCGGCAAGTCTCTTTACTCGTTCCGTAATACATCATCTCACAGCTAACTCATTAGTTGTAATGCTTGCAAGGCTTTAAGTGATGTGCATTACCGAGAGGGCCCAGAGATACCTCTCCGACAATTGGAGTGACAAATCCTAATCTCGAAATACGCCAACCCAACATCTGCCTTTGGAGACACCTGTAGTACTCCTTTATAATCACCCGATTCACGTTGTGACGTTTGGTAGTACCAAAGTGTTCCTCCGTAAGCAGGAGTTGCATAATCTCATAGTTATAGGAACATGTATAAGTCATGGATAAAAGCAGTAGCAACATACTAAGCGATCGTGTGCTAAGCTAATGGAATGGGTCATGTCAATCAGATCATTCAACTAATGATGTGACCTTGTTAATCAAATAACAACTCTTTGTTCATGGTTAGGAAACATAACCATCTTTGATTAACAAGCTAGTCAAGTAGAGGCATACTAGTGACACTCTGTTTGTCTATATATTCACACATGTATTATGTTTCCGGTTAATACAATTCTAGCATGAATAATAAACATTTATCATGATATAAGGAAATAAACAATAACTTTATTATTGCCTCTAGGGCATATTTCCTTCATTACCCCCTTCCGACTATCGTCAACTAGCACCACATCATCCGCAAAGAGCATACACCATGGGATATCTCCTTGTATATCCCTTGTGACCTCATCCATCACCAAGGTAAAAAGATAAGGGCTCAAAGCTGATCCCTGATGTAGTCCTATCTTAATCGGGAAGTCATCAGTGTCGACATCACTTGTTCTAACACTTGTCACAATATTATCGTACATGTCCTTGATGAGGGTAATGTACTTTGCTGGGACTTTGTGTTTCTCCAAGGCCCACCACATGACATTCCTCGGTATCTTATCATAAGCCTTCTCCAAGTTAATGAACGCCATATGCAAGTCCTTCTTTTGCTCCCTGTATCTCTTCATAAGTTGTCGTACCAAGAAAATGGCTTCCATGGTCGACCTCCCAGGCATGAAACCAAACTGATTTTTGGTCACGCTTGTCATTCTTCTTAAGCGGTGCTCAATGACTCTCTCCCATAGCTTCATTGTATGGCTCATCAGCTTAATTCCACGGTAATTAGTACAACTCTGAACATCCCCTTTGTTCTTGAAGGTTGGTACTAATTACTCCGTCTCTATTCTTCTGGCATCTTGTTTGCCCGAAAAATGAGGTTGAAAAGCCTGGTTAAACATACTATCGCTATGTCCCCGAGGCCTTTCCACACCTCAATGGGGATACAATCAGGGCCCATCGCCTTGCCTCCTTTCATCCTTTTTAAAGCCTCCTTGACCTCAGACTCCTGGATTCGCCGCACAAAACGCATGCTGGTCTCATCAAAGGAGTCGTCCAGTTCAATGGTAGAACTCTCATTCTCCCCATTGAACAGCTTGTCGAAGTACTCCCGCTTAATCTCCTCGTCCTTCACCAAGAATTGGTCTGCCCCGTCCTTGATGCATTTGACTTGACCAATATCCCTCGTCTTCCTCTCTCGGATCTTGGCCATCTTATAGATGTCCCTTTCGCCTTCCTTCGTGCCTAACTGTTGGTAGAGGTCCTCATATGCCCGACCCCTTTCTTCACGACGACTAAACTCGCTGCGGCCTTCTTTGCCATCTTGTACTTCTCTATGTTATGCACTCTGTCCGGTATAGGCGTCTGAAGCAATTTTTCTTCTCTTTAATCGCCTTCTGGACATCATCATTCCACCACCAGGTATCCTTATCTTCGCTTCTCCTTCCTCTGGACACTCCAAACTCCTCTGAGGCCACCTTAAGAATGCAAGTCGCCATCTTCATCCACACATTGTCCGCATCCCCTCCTTCCTCCCAAGGGCCCTCCTTAATGACCCTCTCCTTGAACGCCCGAGCTACCTCCCCCTTGAGCTTCCACCACTTCGTTCTAGCGACTTTGGCATGCTTATCCCGCTGGACACGAATCCGAAAGCGAAAGTCAGCAACCACCAGCTTATGCTGAGGTACAACACTCTCTCCAGGTATCACCTTACAGTCTAGGCACGCACGCCTATCTTCTCTTCTAGAGAGGATGAAATCAATCTTCGCTTCTCTTTAAGATTTCTTTTATTTTTAAGAAAATAAACTCATTTATGCATTGTGTATTTTTTTGAACACAGTACAGGCGCAAGCGCTCATATACACGCACATACACTCATCCCTATGAACGCACACACGCACATCCTACCCCTATGAGCATCTCCGAAAGATTGAGCCGGCATATCATCTTGAAATTTACGAAGTCACCGTAGGCACCTTGTCGTCGACAGGAACGTCTCCTCCCACTGAATGCGTATCGCCGGAAATCCTGAAATAATCCAGGAATAAATGCGAGCACCAGGACTTGAACCCTGGTGGGCTGGGGATACCACAGTCCCTCTAACCATCCACCACAGGTTGGTTCGCTATACATTGTGTATTATATATAGGACAAATTTTATCTACAAGCAATGGTAGTTACCACCTATTTATATGTCAGCCACGTGTCCTCCCACCAAACGGGTCAGTGGATCGAAGTGACCCATTAATAATTTTTTTTTTGAAATTCATTAACATTTCACTGTGTAACTAACTTTTAATTAAATAATGTCTTGCTCATACACAGTTTGTTAAACAAAACGCTAGTAGCCCGGCCGCATGCACCGCATCTCATTACGTGGATACGTGCTAGCTTATTTTTCCTTATTTTTTAAGGAGCGGATAATGGTTAACTAGCATGACTTGCGTACTGCACCAACAAATATTCCACGCATACCCTACTGTATACCTACTTCATACACCAAAGAAATTCATGGTGTTTATTCTATCGCCCTATGAATGGTCTGAATATACTACATACTCCATACTCTGTATATACTCTCGCAGCTATATTATACATACAATATACTCAAGAAAAAGTAGAATATATACTCACAGTCATATAGATTATGAAAAGTATTTAGTACTTCTTACATTCATATGGATATATACGCTCTTATTGATTTTTTAGAAATCACTCTTTATCCCAATGGTAACAAGAGAAAGAACGTTTCTGTGAGATCGACTAAAGTATAGAGTATAATGTTTAACCTAGGTATCAAAAGAAGGATTGAGTGTGTCAATGGAATTGAAAGGAGAGCATATCAAGCACTCTCACGTTTTTAGAAAAGGAGGATGACCCCCGGCCTCTGCATCTGGGAGATGCATACGGCCACTTTATTAGTTATTCTCGAAGACCTTACAAAGTATTACAGACAATATTCCTGAATCCACCATCTCGGCAACATATGCCGCTACTCTTATCCATATGATGAAGGGATGCTAGTTGGGCCACTACCCAAACCACTCACCTAAACCTAACATCAAAAGCTGGAAGCCCCAGCCGAGCCACATACCGGGCCTGGGGCACGATCCGGTCAGACACACTCTTGTGCCGTCGCAGCCATCTTCCACAGGTCCGTCTTCAGAATATATTGAGTCTTCTACCTTGTGTAGGCCACTCCGCCATCGACGTCACCATGACGCCAGACAGCTACCTCCACCTGCGCGAGTCCATCTCCGCGCATCGGGCGGCGAGCCTCCACACAACGCCATGTCGCCGATCTTCGCCGCCATCAATGAGTGAGATGAAGTACCGCTCCACCACGGCATGTACAAGGTGAGGAAGGCGAGGTCCCCATCGGAACACAGCGGAAAAAAGCACCGCAGCCACGAGACCTTGCCGGAGCTGCGGCGCGGTAGATCGACGGGCCGCCACGGGAACCGGACAAACTCGCCATGCACACCCAGCATCCCCATGCCCAAGTCGGCGCCTTCAAGAAGGTGGCGACGCCGTGCGCCGCCGCCGCTTAGCCATCGGGCTAGGGTTTTCACCGGCGCGGGGAAGAAGTCGGGGAGGTTTAGCCTCGGCGCCGCCACCAAGGTGGGAATGGCGTCCGGAACGCCATCGACGCCGTGACCGCCACCGGCGGCCAAGGGTTTCCCCTGGCCAAGCACCCTGCCGCCACCTCTGAACCAGCAACAACATCGGCGGTAGCGTGCCGCCGGAGATCCAGGCGGCGGAGGTCATGCATCACGGCGGACGGATCACCTCAATCGGCGAGGGATCCGGGGCCTCCAGCGCCATGACCAGCGCCACGGAACCTCGCTGCCCGCGCAGCCGAGGGGATCCGGCCTACCTCACCGACGAGCACTCCCCACCGCCGGAGGAGCGCCGTCCGCACCAGCGAGGCCGCCGCCTCAGATCCAGGCCCTCACCGGCGAAGACCATGGCAGCCAGAGACGGATGCATCAGATCGGATCCGGACACCAGCGCCATGGCAACGCGTAGATAACCGGGAGACGGCCCGCCGTGCCGAGTGCCCCCCTGCGCCACAAGCAAGGTCCCCCGCCGCCGCCGTCGGCCGCGAGGCTTCGCCTTGAGGCGTCCTCCGGCGGCGGCGGAGAGGGGTGGCCGGGATACTGGCGGCGGCGGCTAGGGCTGCAGAGTCCGCCCGTGTCGCTCGCACGGGAGCGACGCGGGGCGTTTCCTATCTCATATAGTATGTAGATTAGATGAAAGGAGTATGTAGATTACAAGTACTAAAGTGTATGTAAGAAACGTAGTATGGAGTATAATAAGAAGGCCGTATGTGGTATTATCTCTTGCTATAACAAAGGTAGTATGTAGTATTATCTCTTGCTAGAACAAAGGTAGTATGTACTATTATCTGTTGGTACAACAAAGATACCATATCTATCACATGGATGTACTATACAAACAGTGCAAATAGTTCATCCATAATTTCATGAACTTATACATGAGATCAAATGATCATATACAGTATATTCTGTTGTTGCCATCAGGTCATGTGCCTATCTTCTCATCCCTAGAGTTTTTTTAGCAACAATAAATTTGTGGTCGCCCGTATGGCAATCGCCGCCGCCGTGTTGGAGCAGTCACGTCCCTCTTAACGTCGCCATCGTGATCGGTGCAGCGAGGTTCCGAGCAGTACTGCCCAGTACGCGGTGAAGTGCAAAGCCAACAGAGTTGATGGATGTAGTCGGCGTTGGCCACGACCATAGATCGGATGGCGGCGTAGTCCAAACTGCTGAAAAAATTCCACCAGTAAAAAATATATTAACACGCTAGTAGCCCTGCAGCGACGGCCGGCAGGTGATGCATGGCCGCCGGTCAATGCACGCATGGATGTCTTCTGAATTAACAATCTAAGGCCTACATGCATCGATTCTAGGAGTACGGAGTAGTATGCATGTGCATATGCTAAATCTAGAAAGCTAGAGAAGGATGGATCCAATGATTAACTTCCATATCCCGTGAAACATTGCAGTGGATATAATTTGAAATATAGGTTGCTCCTCTGACTGCAGGTAGTTATACAAGGTAATCATCTAGCCACGTAAATAGGGAGGGAAGGTGGAGGATACGGGCTAGACCTTTTAGTTGGGTAGAGAAATCTGGCCACTTTCAAAACCGAACCCGTTAATCAACGCTCGTACATGGACGGGATCAGACGGCACCGAGAGTGGAGGTAAATACCACTAGATGGTACTCCCTCTGTAAACTAATATAATAGCGTTTAGATCATTACTTTAGTGATTTAAATGCTCTTATATTAGTTTACAGAGGGAGTAGTATGCATTTTTCCATATATATATATATATATATATATATATATATATATATATATATATATATATATATATATATAGGGATTGACTATTCTTCACCCCCCTCTATTTTACTATCAATGGACCGTAATTTTACGTTCCGTAAATTTTGCCTTATTTCTGAAGTAAAAAGAGACCGTAAGAAAATATATAATCGTCGGAAAAAATATTTTATGTTATGTAAAATTACAAATTTAAAAACATAGTGTAAAATACACATAAACTGTAAATTTTCTTGTCTTATGACCTATATTTTTATTTTCTTATGTCAAATTTTACGTCGTGAATCGATAGGAATGTAACTATTTGAATTCCAAGCGTAATTTAATTATGAAATGATCGTAAGATTACCTCGGTGAAGAATAACTTATTCTGCACCCTGGTGATGAATAGTAACACTATATATATATATATATATATATATATATATATATATATATATATATATATATATATATATATATATATATATATATATAGCGTTGTATCTCATGAATCCACACATGTTTGTGCATCCCTGCATCCTTTCATCATCAGCCCTCCGATCGAAATCTCGTGCCTACTATGCATCGGTCCTCTTTTTTCAGGAAAACGCCCGCCTCCATCCTAAGTTAGGCTGTTAATTTTCCAAACACCCCCCTCCCCAAGCAGAGAGAAGCTCCTCTAATTCCCGATCTTGCTGAAACTCTGCGGCGGCCACGACGGAATGCGCATCTACACGGCCGGTTGCGACGACAAGGACGGCAGTCTGCAACCAGTATGAGTGATAGGCCGTGTGTGTGGCCGTCGCAACTGCAGCCTTGGACGGAAATCGATGTAGATGGTCGCCGCATCAGTAGCCTCGGATGGAGATCCATGTGCGATGGAGCACACGGCGGAGGTCTGCGTAGGCTGCGGCCATGGCCTGTGATGGAGACGACATCCTGCCAAGACCTGTGATGGAGCACAAGACCGAGGTCTGCGTAGGGGTCGGCCGCATCCTGACGGCTACAGCTTGTGATGAAAACAACAGTAGTCTACTTGCCGACGATGGAAACAACAGTAGTCCACCACACTCCGACTACGGCCACGACCTCCACATGCCGACGATGGCGGCGACTTGACCACTACTGCAAGTCTGCAACCATGTAGCTACTTCTTTTTAGATGAACTCCTCCTGCCGATTGCAATAGCAGTTGATGCCGTTTGGATGTGGCAAACGGTCTTCAGAACTGGAGTAACACGTGTTGCTGAATGCAAACTTCAGAAAATGTTAATTTCATTTCTTTGGAATTGTTTTTCAGAAATTTAGGAGAGACAGCAACTGGACAGCATATGTGCTGGCTACCTTGCTAAAACTCACAGGAGAAATAAATCTTGGCTAGGCCTACACCCCAAGTTCATGATGCTGTACTGAAAATGACAATGTAAACGTGTTTGCTCTGATTGAATCAAAGCTCTTGTTTACTCTCAAGAAATAGTAATTTAGCTTCTTTGGCTAAATGGCATTCTTGAGGTTGATGTGTATTCATAAGTTGATTTGTTCTTTGCGTGATTCATACTGCAGTTTGTTTCACAAGTCCCTATGCTACCAACACACTTTTGCATCCGGTACATGCTACTTCTACTACTAAGCCGCTAGAATCCCAAACAGCTGACGAGTGATTGAACTGACACTGCTTATACAGCAGAATAAATGGATTGGCTCAACATTTCTTGGACATGAATTATATAAGCTGCTCCTCGGTTTAAAATAATCAGATCATGTTCAGGTTTACGAGAACATAATTATTATGATGCTCCTGATACTTGGTATAATCCATTCAACACGGAATAGATCAAAGAAATACGAGAGAGACAGTTTACAATATTTCAGTACATCAAAAAAATCACGAGGGCCATCATGGAACACCATTTGCTTCATCTCATGCACAATCTCCGCCCCTTTGCCTTTAACTTTTTTCTGACTGTCCACTGCTGATGGTCATGGCCCTAAGCAGAGTGTGCTGATCACCTACGGTTGTCTCCATCGCAAGTCGTTGCCGGCGCCTACACGGACCTCTGCCGTGTGCTCCTTCGCAGGCTGCCGATGCGATGACCATCGACATATATATAAGGTTAGTCCTATCATTAAAAAATATTTAAGTTTTATTGAAAAAATCAATGTGTAATTTTAAATAAAATATTTGACGTTGTAGCCGTGTTGAAGACATATATTTACGGTTAGGGGTGACACCTATACTTGCGTGCTTAGTGACAAATATGCAACTTGTACTTGCAGTCGGTGGAGACACTTGCAGTTGTGAGCCTAGTGACGGACATGCAACTACCTCCCTTCCACACACACACACACACACACACACACACACACACACACACGTACGTACGTAAATGCCGATCACTCAAGTTGCAATCGTGTTGAAGACATGTAGTTGTAGTCGGGGGTGACACTTATAATTGTGAGGCTAGTGGCAAACATACAATTCCCCCATACAAAAACGCCGTTACCCCCCAAGTTGTAGTCACATTGAGGACATGCAGTTCAATTCGGGGGAGACACTCGTAATTGCAAGCCTAGTGATAGGCATGCAACTGCTCCCTCCCTCAACATAAAAACATCACTCACCCCATTTGCAATCCTGTTGAAGACATGCAATTGCAGTCGGGGATGACACTTGCAATTGCGTGGCTAGTGGCAAACATTCAACTCCCCTCCCCTCCACACACACACATAAATACCAAACACTCAAGTTGCAATCGTGTCGAAGACATGCAGTTGCAGTCATGGGTGACACTTGCAATTGCGACGGTATTAGGAGACAT
Source organism: Aegilops speltoides (assembly GCA_021437245.1). Classification (NCBI taxonomy): domain Eukaryota; kingdom Viridiplantae; phylum Streptophyta; class Magnoliopsida; order Poales; family Poaceae; genus Aegilops; species Aegilops speltoides. The sequence goes on from CM038147.1 coordinate 527,682,965, forward strand.
GCACACCCCCCCCCCCAATACAAAAACCTCACTATCCCCAAAGTTGCAGTCGCATTGAAGACATGTAGTTGCAGTCGGAGGAGACACTTCCAATTGCAAGCCTAATGATAGAGGCAACTGCCCCCCCCCACCCACACAAAAACATCACTCCCCCAAGTTTGCAATCATGTTAAAGACATGCAATTGCAGTCGGGATGACACTTGCAATTGCATGGCTAGTGGCAGGCATGCAACTCTCCTCCCCAACAAAAACACTACTGCCCCAAAGTTGCAGTTGAATTGAAGACATGCAGTTGCAGTCGGGGAAGACAATTACAGTCGGGGTGGCACTTGCAATTGCGAGGGTGATGGCAGTCATGCAATTTGCGAATGCTATTTTTTTTTAAAGTTGATAGGCAACTTTTTTTTGCAAAAAAGGGGCGGCCAGAATTTAGAAAAGAAAAATAGAAAAATAAAATAAAAGGAAATACATAAATGAAAACAAAATAAAAATTAAACAGGAAGGAAAACAAAAACCAAAGAAGAATAGGACAAGCACAAAATATAAAATAGAAGGATAGGAAAGTGGAAGACATACAAAAGGTAAATAAAAAGTGAAAAAAAAGAAAGGTAAAGCAAAAAAGAAAAGACAAAAACGTCAATTGGGAAAAAGAGAAGCCACCGTGACTTCCTCCCCTATATCCAAACTCGCTTGTGCAGTGGCAAAAAAGAGACAAAACGAATTATATATAACAAAACGCAGTTGAAACAAATAAAGGCCCAAAAGCAAAACAATTAAAGGCCCTCTTGTCTCCACGGGCCCGTCACACCGCCTGCTGAAGCAGGCCATTCTGGAACTCTCTGCGGCGAATTGCCGGGGTTTCGCACAGGGGCAAGTATGCTAGCGACAAGTCATGGGCCGGACCACTTAAAGCTTTATGCACTGCGGCCAACAGTTTTTGGCATCTTCTAGAAGGTTCCCTGAACCGGGTTTTTTTCCTGTGCTGTTTCCTTTCGGGTTTTCTCTGTTTATTTCTTTTTTCTTTTCCTTTTTTTCTTATTTTTTAGTTTCTATTTTTATTTTCTATTTATTTTATTTTTTCACGTTTTTTTCTTTTTTCATAATATGTTCTGATTTTTTAAAAAACACATTTTACAAAATTTGTTCCAAATTTCACAAAATGTTCATATTTTCAGTTTTGGTTCAGAAATAGAAAAAATATTAAAAATTCGTAACAATTTAAAATTTCAAAATTTGTTCGTTTATTTTCAAGCAAGGTTCAATATTTTCGAATTTTATATATTATGATAAATTTGTATAACATTTGAGAAAATGTTTTCATTTTAAACTTTGTTCACAATTTCGAAAAATGTTTCCGTTTTAAAAGTTTATTCACAGATAAAAAAGTGTCCATATTTTTAAAATTTGTTCACAAATTTAGAAAGTTTCTAGAATTTCAATAATTGTTCTTGTTGGTCATGTTTTTAAAATTTGTTCACGAATTCACATTATGTTTAGGGTATTTAGAAAATGTTTGTATTTGACGAAAAATTACGTAATTTCACAAAATGTTCGTTTTATCAAATATTTTTCACATTTTTTCATAAAAATGTACGCGGTTTCAGCATTTTTTTCTATTGCAAAAAATGTTCCCATGTTTAGAAAAACATTTTTCTCTATTGCAAAAAAGCATACCTATACGTATTTTTTTCGCCATTTTCAAAAAATTGTTCATGTTTTAACTTTTGTTTTGAATTTAAAAATGTTCTTGTTTCAAATTTTGGTTCCAAAATTTAAAACTGTTCAAAATCTCAGAAATTATTCGGTAATTTCACAAAATGTTTGCGTTTTTTCTTCCTGTTTTTTTTAAATTGGATTTACAAAAATCTTCACTTTTCAAAATATTGGATTTACAAAAACATTTGAGAAATATTGTTCATGTTTTTCAAAAACAAATTCACATTTTCAAAAATTGTTCATGTTTTCAACTTTCGTTGAGAACTGTTTAATTTTTTTATGTTTTTAAAATTGTTCACATATTCATAAATATTCAAAAAATTCTTTGGAGTTTCTAAATTTTGATTTGAGAAAATGTTCCCATTTTTAAATAGTTTTTCACAAATTCATACATTTTTTCGTTTTGAAATTTGGTTAAAATCAAAAAATTGGGATTTTTCCAATATTTGTTCGTGCTTTTTGAATATTTTCCAAAGGTTTTAAAAGCCTATATACAGAATTTTCTTTAAATTTTTGAAAAAGGAGAAAATATTTGTTTCTGCCGGTATTATTAGTTCTAATAGTTTCCGCGTTGCATATTCAACACTAGCGGTGGTCAGCTCGAGTGGTTACGTACCTAGGTCTACCAGTGAGGTATTGTGAGTTCGAATCTTGTTGAAGCAGCGCTCTTTTTTGCGCCATTTTTATATCAATGGCTGCTCCTACGTGGGCCGGCCCAGGCGAACAGTACCCTGTGCGAATCCACTGCTGTCTGCCGCAGAATGCGACAAATAGGAGGTCTCGGCCATTCTATTCCTACCAGCGGAGCCACAACAAAACCCAGCGGAGCGAAAACAGAAACAAAACGTCCGAGCCAGCTTGTAATTGCACACGAATCGTAAGCTCGTAACATCCTACGGTCAGGTCATCGGTTGAGACTTCGCTAAATCTCAGTCGACTGAGATTAACATCCCCCTTGAGAGAAACCCGGCTTGAAATTAATGCAAATAGTGTTGGATGGCTGGCTCTCGCATCCGAGTCTATGGATTGGTCCCCACTGTCCACGAACGGATGCGGTGCCCGGTTTGCAGATCAGCATTAGAGATGCCCTAAGCCACTATTATACTTGCAGTTACAGTTGAAGATGGCCTTAAAGTCGCAGTTTATTTAATTCCCTACAAAGAAAGTCAATAATGTGTGAGTTTTCATACCCAGCCACACATTTTTTTCCAGGGAGCTCGTTTTGCATTCGTTATTTTTTTTGTTTTGACTTGTGATATTGATAAATACTCCCTCCGTTTCTAAATATAAGTCTTTTTTAGAGATTTCAATATGAAGTACAAATTGAAATATCTAAAAAGAGTTATATTTAGAAATGGAGGAAGTATACGAAAAAATGCGATTTGGCGGATGGGCTCAACGTGCTCACACTATGTGGCATGCAGGTACATGCACTACTAGGAGAAACCTTATGGGTAGAACCATAATAGTAGCGCTGAGTACTGTGGCGGCGCTACTGCTATATAGCAGTAGCGCCTGTCCTGCATGAGCGCTACAGTTAAGTGTTTGGCAGTAGCGCTAGGTCGCTAACCCTCGTTGCTGCTAAGTGGCCCCCTTCTCACTCATCGTGGCTACACGTAGTAGCAGGCTAGCAGCGTTGGTTATGGGCCCGTGCTACTGCTAAGGCAATTAGCAGTAGCACGTCCTACACAACACGCTCTGCTACTGCGGCTAGCCCGGGCCCAGCTCATCGGCCCCACTTAGCAGTAGCGTGGACTACGACCCCTGCTATTGTTAATTTCACCTTATCTTCTCCGCGCACACGACCCTCACTCTCCCTCTCCAGTTTGTCCATTCTCTCCATCTCCCGCCGCGCCGCCCCCGCATTGCCTTACTCCGCCGCCGTCGCCCACTGCTGTCATCACTGATGACCCACAAGTATAGGGGAATGATAACCCGCAAGTATACGGGATAGTTGTAGCCTCTTTCGATAAGTAAGAGTGTCGAACCCAATGAGGAGCTAAAGGTAGAACAAATACTCTCTCAAGTCCTATCGGCCACTGATACGACTCTACGCACGCTTGACGTCCGCTTTACCTAGAACAAGTATGAAACTAGAAGTACTTTGTGGGTGTGATAGGGTAGGTTTGCAAGATAATAAAGAGCACGTAAATAAAAAGTAGGGGCTGTTTAGATAAAGAAACAATAAAGTAAATATAACGAGTGTGGAAAAGTGGTGGTAGGAGTTGTGAAATTGTCCCTAAGCAATTTACTACTTTACTAGACCGATAATCACTATTGCAATTCTATTTGAGGGAGAGGCATAAGCTAACATACTTTCTCTACTTGGATCATATGCACTTATGACTGGAACTCTAGCAAGCATCCGCAAATACTAAAGATTCATTAAGGTAAAACCCAACCATAGCATTAAAGTATCAAGTCCCCTTTATTCCATACGCAAACAACCTACTTACTCGGTCTCAGGCTACATCCACCACGCCACCCACCATAAGCAAATCATAAACATATTGCAAACACTACAACGGGAATCCCTCACGCTTGCGCGACATGGAGGGCACAATAGGACAACACCAATAATAAAACATGCAACTCAAACCAATCATAGCAATTCATCAATCACTGATAGGACAACGAAAATCTACTCAGACATCATAGGATGGCAACACATCATTGGAAAATAATATGAAGCATAAAGCACCATGTTCAAGTAGAGGGTACAGCGGGTTACGGGAGAGTGGACCATTGGATACAGATGGGGGAAGGTGATGGAGATGTTGGTGAAGATGACGACGGTGTTGATGAAGATCGCGGTGATGATGATGGCCCCCGGCGGCGTTCCGGCGCCATCGGAAGCAAGGGGGAGAGAGCCCCCCTTCTTCTTCTTCCTTGACCTCCTCCCTAGATGGGAGAAGGGTTTCCCCTCTGGTCCTTGGCTCCCATGGCGTGGGAGGGGCGAGAGCCCCTCCGAGATTGGATCTATCTCTCTGTTTCTGCGTTCTCTGATTCTACCCCTTCACCGTTTCTTTTATATCCGAAGATCCGTAACTCCGATTGGGGTGAATCTTTCGCCCAGATTTTTCTCATAAAATTAGCTTTCTTGCGGCAAAAGAAGAGCGTCAACCGCCTTACGGGGGGCCCAGGAGAGTCCAGGGCGCGCCTGCTTCCCTGGGGCGCGCCCCCTATCTCCTGCCCCCCTCGGGCACCGTCTCGCGTTGATTTTACTTCCCAAAAATCATAAATATTCCAAAATAATTCTCCGTACATTTTTATCCCATTTGGACTCCGTTTGATATGGGTTTTCTGCGAAACAAAAAACATGCAACAGACAGGAACTGGCACTGGGCCTGGATCAATATGTTAGTCCCAAAAAATAGTATAAAAAGTTGCCAAAAATATATAAAAGTTGAATAATATTGGCATGGAACAATCAAAAATTATAGATACGACGGAGACGTATCAGCATCCCCAAGCTTAATTCCTGCTCGTCCTCGAGTAGGTAAATGATAAAAAAGATAAGTTTTGATGTGGAATGCTACCTAGCATAATCTTGATCATATGTCAATCATGGCATGAATATTAAGACACGAGTGATTCAAAGCAATAGTCTATCATTTGACATAAAAAACAATAATACTTCGAGTGTACTAATAAAGCAATCATGTCTTTTCAAAACAACAAGGCCAAAGCAAGCTTATCCCTACAAAATCATATAGTTTGGCCATGCTTCATTTTCTTCACACAAAATGCCCCCATCATGCACAACCCCAATGACAAGCCGAGCAATTGGTTCATACTTTTTAACGCGCTTCAGCTTTTTCAACCCTCACGCAATACATGAGCGCAAGCCATGGATATAACACTATAGGTGGAATAGAATATAATGATGGAGGTTATGTGGAGAAGACAAAAAAGGAGAAAGTCTCACATCGACGCGGCTAATCAACGGGCTATGGAGATGCCCATTAATTGATGTCAATGCGAGGAGTAGGGATTGCCATGCAACGGATGCACTAAGAGCTATAAGTGTTTGAAAGCTCAACAAAAGAAACTAAGTGGGTGTGCATCCAACTTGCTTGATCATGAAGACCTAGGGCATTTGAGGAAGCCCATCATTGGAATATACAAGCCAAGTTCTATAATGAAGATTCCCACTAGTATATGAAAGTGACAACATATGAGACTCTCTATATGAAGAACATGGTGCTACTTTGAAGCACAAGTGCGGAAAAAGGATAGTAACATTGCCCCCTTTCTTTTTCTTTCTTTTTCTTTTTTTTTCAGTGGGCTTCTTTGGCCCCCTTTTTTATTTAGGCTTCTTTGGCCTTTCCCTTTTTTTCTTTTTCCTTTTTTTTCATGGGGCAATGTTCTATAATGATGATCATCACACTTTTATTTACTTACAATCAATATTACTGAAGGAAATATGCCCTAGAGGCAATAATAAAGTTATTATTTATTTCCTCATATCATGATAAATGTTTATTATTCATGCTAGAATTGTATTAACCGGAAACATGATACATGTGTGAATACATAGACAAACATATAGTCACTAGTATGCCTCTACTTGACTAGCTCATTAATCAAAGATGGTCATGTTTCCTGACCATAGACATGTGTTGTCATTTGATTAGTGGGATCACATCATTAGAAGAATGATGTGATTGACATGACCCTTTTGTTAGCCTAGCACTTGATCGTTTAGTATACTGCTATTGCTTTCTTCATGACTTATACAAAGTTCCTACAACTATGAGATTGTGCAACTCCGTGTACGGAAGAACACTTTGTGTGCTACCAAACGTCCTACAACGAATCGGGTGATTATAAAGGTGCTCTCTGGTGTTTCGAAGGTTCATGTTGAGTTGGCATAATTTGAGATTAGGATTTGTCACTCCGATTGTCGGAGAGGTATCTCTGGGCCCTCTCGGTAATACTCATCACTTAAGCCTTGCAAGCATATAACTAATGAGTTAGTTATGAGATGATGTATTACGAGCGAGTAAAGAGACTTGCGGTAACGAGATTGAACTAGGTATTGGATACCGACGATCAAATCTCGGGCAAGTAACATACCGATGACAAAGGAACAACGTATGTTGTTGTGCGGTTTGACCGATAAAGATCTTCGTAGAATATGTAGGAACCAATATGGGCATCCAGGTCCCGCTATTGGTTATTGACCAGAGACGTGTCTCAGTCATGTCTACATCGTTCTCGAACCGTAGGGTCCGCACGCTTAAGGTTTCGATGACAATTATATTATGAGTATATGTATTTTGATGTACCGAAGTTTGTTTGGAGTCCCGGATATGATCACGGACATGACGAGGATTCTCGAAATGGTCGAGACATAAAGATTGATATATTGGACGGATATATTTGGACACCGGAAAGGTTCCGGAGAAGTTTGGAGCTCCGGGAGGTTACCGGAACCCCCCGGGAGGTATATGGGCCTTATTGGGCCCATGTAGGAGGAAGGGTGAAGGAGCAAGGGAGGGGGGCGCCCCCCCCAAGCCCAATCCGAATTGGGGAGGGGGGCCGGCCCCCCCTTTCCTTTCTCCTTCCCCCTCTTCCTATTACTACTACTAGTACTACTTCCTAATACTAGTACTCTTTCCTTCCCCCTCCAAATAAGATAAGGAAAAGAGAGGGAAACCTACTTGGAGTAGGTTTCCCCCTCCTCATGGCGCGCCCCCCTTGGGGCCGACCACCTCCTCCCTCCCTCCTTTATATACGGGGGTAGGGGGGCACCCTAGAACACACAAGTTGATAATTGATCGTTCCTTAGCCGTGTGCGGTGCCCCCCTCCACGATATTACACCTCGATCATATTGTAGCGGTGCTTAGGCGAAGCCTGCGACAGAGAACATCAAGGTCTTCGCCACGCCGTCGTCTTGACGAACTCCCCTCGAGCCTCTCTTGGATTGGATATCGAGGTGCGTCATCGAGCTGTACGCGTGTCAAGAACTCGGAGGTGCCGGAGTAACGGTGCTTGGATCGGTCGGACCGGGAGGACGTACGACTACTTCCTCTACGGTGCGTCAATGCTTCCGCTTCGGTCTACGAGGGTACGTAGACAACACTCTCCCCTCGTTGCTGTATCATCACCATGATCTTGCGTGTGCGTAGGAATTATTTTGAAATTACTACGTTCCCCAACAGTGGCATCCGAGCCTAGGTTTTTATGGTTTGATGTTATTTGCACGAGTAGAACACAAGTGAGTTGTGGGCGATATAAGTCATCTTGCTTACCAAAGATGTCATACTTTGGTTCGGCGGTATTGTTGGATGAAGCGGCCGGACCGACATTACGCCAGACGCTTACGCGAGACTGGTTTTACCGCCGTGCTTTGCACACAGTGACTAGCGGTGTCTGCTTTCTCCAACTTTAGTTAAACCGAGTGTGGCTACGCCCGGTCCTTGCGAAGGTTAAAACAGCATCAACTTGACAAACTATCGTTGTGGTTTTGATGCGTAGGTGAGATTGGTTCTTGCTTAAGCCCGTAGCAGCCACGTAAAATTTGCAACAACAAAGTAGAGGACGTCTAACTTGTTTTTGCAGGGCATGTTGTGATGTGATATGGTCAAGACGTCATGCTATATTTTATTGTATGAGATGATCATGTTTTGTAACCGGTTATCGGCAATCGGCAGGAGCCATATGGTTGTCGCTTATTGTATGAAATGCAACGCATACTGTAATTGCTTTACTTTATCACTAAGCGGTAGCGATAGTCGAGAAGCAATAGATGGCGAACGACAACGATGCTACGATGGAGATCAAGGTGTCGCGCCGGTGACGATGGTAATCACGACGGTGCTTCGAAGATGGAGATCACAAGCACAAGATGATGATGGCCATATCATATCACTTATATTGATTACATGTGATGTTTATCCTTTATGCATCTTATCTTGCTTTGATTGACGGTAGCATTTTAAGATGATCTCTCACTAAAATTATCAAGTAGTGTTCTCCCTGAGTATGCACCGTCGCCAAAGTTCGTCGTGCCGAGACACCACGTGATGATCGGGTGTGATAAGCTCTACGTCCATCTACAACGGGTGCAAGCCAGTTTTGCACACGAGAATACTCGAGTTAAACTTGACGAGCCTAGCATATGCAGATATGGCCTCGGAACACGGAGACCGAAAGGTCGAGCGTGAATCATATAGTAGATATGATCAACATAGTGATGTTCACCATTGAAAACTACTCCATCTCACGTGATGATCGGTTATGGTTTAGTTGATTTGGATCACGTAATCACTTAGATGACTAGAGAGATGTCTGTCTAAGTGGGAGTTCTTAAGTAATATGATTAATTGAACTTAAATTTATCATGAACTTAGTACCTGATAGTATCTTGCTTGTCTATGTTTGTTTGTAGATAGATGGCTCGTGTTGTTGTTCCATTGAATTTTAATGCGTTCCTTGAGAAAGCAAAGTTGAAAGATGATGGTAGCAATTACACGGATGGGTCCGTAACTTTGAGGATTATCCTCATTGCTGCACGTAAGAGTTACGCCCCGGAAGCACCGCTGGGTGCCGGGATCTGCTGATGCAACCGACGATGTTAAGAACGTCTGGCGAGCAAAGTGATGACTACTCTATAGTTCAGTGTGCCATGCTTTACGGCTTAGAACCAGGACTTCAATGACGTTTTGAACGTCATGGAGCATATGAGATGTTCCAGGAGTTGAAGTTAATATTTCAAGCAAATGCCCGGATTGAGAGATATGAAGTCTCCAATAAGTTCTATAGCTGCAAGATGGAGGAGAATAGTTCGTCGGTGAACATATACTCGAGAATGTCTGGGTATAACAATCACTTGATTCAACGGGAGTTAATCTTCCGATGATAGTGTCATTGATGAAATTCTTCAATCACGCCACCAAGCTACAAGAGCTTTGTGATGAACTATAATATGCAAGGGATGAACAAGACTATTCCCGAGCTCTTGGCGATCTTTGAAAGCATGGAGGTAGAAATCAAGAAGGAGCATCAAGTGTTGATGGTCAACAAGACCACTAGTTTCAAGAAAAGGGCAAAGGGAAGAAGAAGGGAACTTCAAAAGAATGGCAAGCAAGTTGCTGCTCAAGAGAAGAAACCCAAGTCCGGACCTAAGCCTGAAATCGAAGTGCTTCTACCGCAAGCGATCGGTCATCGAAGCGGAACTGCCCCAAGTATTTGGCGGATAAGAAGGATGGCAAAGTGAACAAAGGTATATGTGATATACATGTTATTGATGTGTACCTAACTAGAGCTCGTAGTAGCACTGGTATTTGATCTGGTTCATTGCTAATATTTGCAACTCAAAGCAGGACTACGGAATAAGCGAGCAATCGCCAAGGACGAGGTGACGATGCGCATGGGAAATGGTTCCAAAGTCGATGTGATCGCCGTCGGCACGCTACCTCCACATCTACCATCGGGATTAGTTTTAGACCTAAATAATTGTTATTTGGTGCCTGCGTTGAGCATGAACATTATATCTGGATCTTGTTTGATGCGAGACGGTTATTCATTTAAATCAGAGAATAATGGTTGTTCTATTTATATGAGTAATATCTTTTATGGTCATGCACCCTTGAAGAGTGGTCTATTTTTATTGAATCTCGATAGTAGTGATACACATATTCATATTGTTGAAGCCAAAAAATGCAGAGTTGATAATGATAGTGCAACTTATTTGTGGCACTGCCGTTTAGGTCATATCGGTGTAAAACGCATGAAGAAACTCCATACTGATGGACTTCTGAAATCACTTGATTATGAATCACTTGGTACTTGCGAACCGTTCCTCATGGGTAAGATGACTAAAACGCCGTTCTCCGGTACTATGGAGAGAGCAACAGATTTGTTGGAAATCATACATACAGATGTATGTGGCCCGATGAATGTTGAGGCTCGTGGCGGATATCGTTATTTTCTCACCTTCACAGATGATTTGAGCAGATATGGGTATATCTACTTAATGAAGCACAAGTCTGAAACATTTGAAAAGTTCAAAGAATTTCAGAGTGAAGTAGAAAATCATCGTAGCAAGAAAATTAAGTTTCTACGATCTGATCGTGGAGGAGAATATTTGAGTTACGAGTTTGGTTTACATTTGAAACAATGCGGAATAGTTTCGCAACTCACGCCACCGAACACCACAACGAAATGGTGTGTCCGAACGTCAGAATCGTCGTTTTTACTTGATATGGTGCGATCTATGATGTCTCTTACCGATTTACCGCTATCGTTTTGGGGTTATGCTTTAGAGACGTCCGCATTCACGTTAAATAGGGCACCATCAAAATCCGTTGAGACGACGCCTTATGAACTGTGGTTTGGCAAGAAACCAAAGTTGTTTCTTAAAGTTTGGGGATGCGATGCTTATGTGAAGAAACTTCAACCGAGATAAGCTCGAACCCAAATCGAGAAATGTGTCTTCATAGGATACCCAAAGGAAATGTTGGGTACACCTTCTATCACAGATCTGAAGGCAAAACATTTGTTGCTAAGAATGGATCCTTTCTAGAGAAAGAATTTCTCTCGAAAGAAGTGAGTGGGAGGAAAGTAGAACTTGATGAGATAATCAGATCTACTCCCTTGTTGGAAGGTAGTTCATCACGAGAACCGGTTCCGTGACAACTACACCAACTAGTGAGGAAGCTAATGATATTGATCATGAAACTTCAGATCAAGTTTCTGCTGAACCTCGTGGGTCTACCAGAGTAAGATCCGCACTGAGTGGTACGGTAATCCTGTTCTGGAAGTCATGTTACTTGACCATGATGAACCTACGAACTATGAGGAAGCGATGATGAGCCCAGATTCCGCAAGATGGCTGGAGGCCATGAAATCTGAGATAGGATCCATGTATGAAAACAAAGTATGGACTTTGGTTGACTTGCCCGATGATCGGCAAGCCATTGAGAATAAATGGATTTTTAAGAAGAAGACTGACGCTGATGGTAATGTTACTGTCTATAAAGCTCGACTTGTTGCGAAAGGTTTTCGACAAGTTCAAGGGGTTGACTACGATGAGACTTTCTCACTCGTAGCGATGCTTAAGTCTGTCCGAATCATGTTGGCTATTGCTGCGTTTCATGATTATGAAATTTGGCAAATGGATGTCAATACTGCATTCTTGAATGGATTTCTAGAAGAAGAGTTGTATATGATGCAGCCGGAAGGTTTTGTTGATCCAAAAGGTGCTAACAAAGTGTGCAAGCTCCAAGGTTCCATTTATGGACTGGTGCAAGCATCTCGGAGTTGGAATAAACGTTTTGATAGTGTGATCAAAGCATATGGATTTATACAGACTTTTGGAGAAGCCTGTATTTACAAGAAAGTGAGTGGGAGCTCTGTAGCATTTCTAGTTTTATATGTTGATGACATATTATTAATTGGAAATGATATAGAATTTCTGGATAGCATAAAGGGATACTTGAATAAAAGTTTTTCAATGAAAGACCTCGGTGAAGCTGCTTACATATTGGGCATCAAGATCTATAGAGATAGATCAAGACGCTTAATAGGACTTTCACAAAGCACATACCTTGACAAAATTTTGAAAAAGTTCAAAATGGATCGAGCAAAGAAAGGATTCTTGCCTGCTACAAGGTGTGAAGTTGAGTCGAACTCAATGCCCGACCACAGCAGAAGATAGAGAGAAATGAAAAATGTTCCTATGCTTCAGCCATAGGCTCTATCATGTATGCAATCTTGTGTACCAGACTGACGTATGCTTAGCAATAAGCTTAGCAGAAGGTACCAAAGTAATCCAGAGTGGATCATCGACAGCGGTCAAGAACATCCCGAAATACCGAAAAGGACTAAGGATATGTTTCTCGTATATGGAGGTGACAAAGAGCTAGTCGTAAATGGTTACGTCGATGCAAGCTTTGACACTCGATCCGACGATTCTAAATCGCAAACCGGATACGTGTTTTTATTAAGCGGTGGAGCTGTAAGTTGGTGCAGTTCTAAACAAAGCGTCGTGGCGGGATCTACATGTGAAGCGGAGTACATAGCTGCTTCTGAAGCAGCAAATGAAGGAGTCTGGATGAAGGAGTTCATTTCCGATCTAGGTGTCATACCTAGTGCATCGGGACCAATGAAGATCTTCTGTGACAATATTGGTGCAATTGCCTTGGCAAAGGAATCCAGATTTCACAAGAGGACCAAGCACATCAAGAGACGCTTCAATTCCATTCGGGACCAAGTCCAAGTGGGAGACATAGAGATTTGCAAGATACATACGGATCTGAATGTTGCGAGACCGTTGACTAAGCCTCTCTCACGAGCAAAACATGATCAGCACCAAGACTCCATGGGTGTTAGAATCATTACTATGTAATCTAGATTATTGACTCTAGTGCAAGTGGGAGACTGAAGGAAATATGCCCTAGAGGCAATAATAAAGTTATTATTTATTTCCTCATATCATGATAAATGTTTATTATTCATGCTAGAATTGTATTAACCGGAAACATGATACATGTGTGAATACATAGACAAACATATAGTCACTAGTATGCCTCTACTTGACTAGCTCATTAATCAAAGATGGTCATGTTTCCCGACCATAGACATGTGTTGTCATTTGATTAGTGGGATCACATCATTAGAAGAATGATGTGATTGACATGACCCATTTTGTTAGCCTAGCACTTGATCGTTTAGTATACTGCTATTGCTTTCTTCATGACTTATACAAAGTTCCTACAACTATGAGATTGTGCAACTCCCGTGTACCGTAAGAACACTTTGTGTGCTACCAAACGTCATAACGTGAATCGGGTGATTATAAAGGTGCTCTACTGGTGTTTCCGAAGGTTCATGTTGAGTTGGCATAATTCGAGATTAGGATTTTTCACTCCGATCGTCGGAGAGGTATCTCTGGGCCCTCTCGGTAATACTCATCACTTAAGCCTTGCAAGCATATAACTAATGAGTTAGTTATGAGATGACGTATTACAGAACGAGTAAAGAGACTTGCCGGTAACGAGATTGAACTAGGTATTGGATACCGACGATCAAATCTCGGGCAAGTAACATACCGATGACAAAGGGAACAACGTATGTTGTTGTGCGGTTTGACCGATAAAGATCTTCGTAGAATATGTAGGAACTGTTGGAGAACGTAGTAATTTCAAAAATTTTCCTACGCACACGCAAGATCATGGTGATGCATAGCAACGAGAGGGGAGAGTGTTGTCTACGTACCCTCGTAGACCTGAAGCGGAAGCGATCACAACGTAGAGGAAGTAGTCGTACGTTCTCCTCGCGATCCGACCGATCCCGCACCGTTACTCGGGCGCCCCGAGTTCTTGACACACGTGCAGCTCGATGGCGTCCCTCGTACTCGATCCAGCCGAGTGTCGAGGAGAGTTCCACAAGACGACGGCGTGGTGACGATCTTGATGTTTCACCGGCGCAGGGCTTCGCCTAAGCTTCGCGACGGTATGACCGAGGTGGAATATGGTGGAGGGGGGCACCGCACACGGCTAAGGAACGATCCGTAGATCAATACTTGTGTGTTCTAGGGTGCCCCCCTGCCCCCGTATATAAAGGAGGGAGGGGGGAGGCCGGCCGGCCTAGAGGAGGCGCGCCGGGAGGAGTCCTACTCCCACCGGGAGTAGGCACTACAAGAAATATGTCAACTTGTGACCCTCACTATTGGTCGCTGAAAGGTCATAGTTTTTCATTTGCGACCTTTTTGTGACCAAAAACAGAAGGTCAAAAGCTGAGGGTCATTAATCGACTATAGCGACCTTCTCTGTGATATGTAAAGGTCGTTGGTTCTTTGACCAAATTTTTGGTCACTAGCAACTTCCTCGAAGCCACGTAGGCATCCAGCGTGGCAAGTGATGTGGCACAAGAATCAGCCCGGTCTGATTCGGCGTTTACATGGGCCAAGCCCAACATTTCGCCTTTTTAATGTATTTTTCCTGTTGTTTTTACTAGCTACATGGGCTTGGGCCATTGGTTCGGCCTTTTTTGCTTTTTGAGGTGCAGCCTTTTCACATTCTATATATTTTATTTTTGGGTTTTCCTTTTTTGTTACATTCAATTTCAGATTATTGTAGTCAATGGATGCACATTGTCGATTCTTCTAGGCACTAGGTCCCAAACATCAGGTTTTAATTTTTCACAACTTGTAACTCAATGATATACCAATCAGAGAACACATTTTAAATATATTCAAATAACAGCCAAATCACCGATGTACAAATCAAGTTTATTACATTCCACCAATCACAATATAACCATACAATATTACACCAATCACCGTATAGCACTCTCTGATAAAACGCTCAACAAGTACACGCTGCCTCCAACACCTTAGCGCCTTCAACCTGCAAAACATCACATCCAACCACATATTAACGATCAAATCAATTCACCCCTTGAGGGCAATAAAAAACTGTGCTCATGTATGAACGAAAATAAAATAAACAATCTTTGAGGCCATAGCATGTGCTACAAAAATCTTAACAAATGCATAGATATCCACACGGACTGAATATATGGACTGAATAGGCTAAGAAGAATCAGAACAAATGGACTGAATATATTATCAACATTCCATTCAAAAAAGGACAGTTCTATATAGACTGATAACACTAATCCAGCTAGTACCATGCTTTTTTATTCATAAAAGAAAACAGAGACTATGAATATGCATGAAATGCAGGTCCTGTAACCTCACTGCAACACATTGCACCTAAAACAACAATGCCATTCTACTACCACGGCCATCCATTCAATAGGCAAGATCTAACATAACATAACATGACATCCATTCTACTAGTCAAAACACATACACTAACATGACAAACGCAGGAGAGAATAAAGGGAACCGAGAGAGATAACCGTCAATCTGGATTGAGTTAGCATTTGTGAGAAGGTAGATGATCACCATGGTGTGCTTGATGATGCACACGACCATCATCTTCTTTCCACCGTTGCATCCGTGCGTTCGATGATGGGGGTACCAATGCATCCAAGTAGAACAAAATATAAGAATAAGAATAAGAATGAACATACAAGAATAAGAATAGGTACAAAACATGTGCAACTCTCTAAATTGATCATAGAAATGAAAACTGTAAGAACGAAGTTTTGAATCCGAGCATGTCAAATTTTAAGCACGAGCAGAATAGATCTAACAAACCGACCATGATCATCATGCGCATCAGGTTTTATGGTTCTAGCAAAACAGTAAAGAGATGGACATACACGCATCAAGCATACCAGCTACTACATCACCATTCTCGTGACCACCGACATCACCATTCGCTAATAATTCCCATTGGGAGATCAAACTATGCATCCAACAAGCTACAGCAATGTGGAATGCAGAAAATTATGACTCGAGATGACGAATCAACTGGGTGCATCTTAATTTGAACAACCACGGCAAGACAACAACCGCATACTAATGCAGTGAATCAAATCTGCACGCAGGAGCAGCGCCGTTCGTGGCATCCACATGAGGACGCGCAACATCAAGAACATGGCGCATGACAACAATGACCTAGAGATCTAGGACGGAGGGAGGGGAGCTTACACTTGCGGATGCGAGCGGACGGTAACCGCACAAGGAGCAGGTGCTCTTACGGAGGTGGAAATCTGCGGCAGCCGCAACGGATGCAGAATTGAAGAGGGTCCTCATGTAGCGATGGCAAGCAGCGGCATGAAGAATTGAAGACCGACCAACAAAGCCTGCAATGCAAACAGAGAGGCATGAGGAAATTGAATCCAATCACATCAAATCAAATCGAGCTGCTGCATCTTGACCTTGAGGAAAACAAACCTCATCTCATCTCATCTCAGGGAAGAATAAGAAGAAAAAAATATATCGCTGTTGCTCCATGACCATGACCTTGAATTGTTGCTGTTGCACGAGATCAAGGAAGAAGAAGACCTACAAAAAAAGCCAGCAGGACTCAATAGTTGGAGCTTTCAAGCACTTCTTCAATTTGTGGTTTCTCAAGACAGAATAACTTTGGAGTACTCTAAACTGGAGTAGGCAGAGTGGTCATTTGCTTGATCTGAATTTTGACATATACGATAGTGAGACATGTAAGAAGCAGAACAAGTCCAAAGCCACAACCTCAAATCAGGAACAAAAAACATGCCAGCCTGGCCATGCTCTGCCTAGAGTTATTGCAGCAAATTATGAGCACTCAGCAAGCATATATGAACATATAAATCCACATACTGGACATTTATGGCAGTTCTAGTAAAATATCAAAAGCAGGGAGAGATAGGTCAGGGAGAGATAGTTCTAGAACATGTTATTGTTAACCTTTGCAACTGAAGAAGACACAGAATATTTCAAACCATATAATTTCTTGCTAATCTCATATACTGTTATTCAAAATAAAGATGTATTTTGTCAGTAAGATTTTAACGCTAGTACACAAGACATAAAAAGGTACGAGCAACCCTTGGTGATCTCAAGCAGGAGCACAAAATTTAGACACGATAATGCATGCCATAGTAATAGCAGCACAAATAGAGAAATGCAAAAGGCACCTCATACTAGTATGGTGATCTTTGGCGCAAATTTTAAGCTCTTTCATGTAGATAATTTATTTGGTTTCATAAACAAAAACATGCAGATATATGAAGAGTTATTGGTTGCATAACAGCTGCACTAACCCTCCATCTAGGGGGGGATTACAACAGGTTCCTACAGTACACTAGATAGGCCAACATTTTAGACTACTAGTACCTAGAAATCATATGCAACTCTGTTTTTGCTCTAGCCCAGCCACAAGATCATAAAAGAAATCGTAAGTATCTGGTGCATTTGACATAATAAAGTAGCTCCCGA
Organism: Aegilops speltoides; assembly: GCA_021437245.1. Lineage (NCBI taxonomy): Eukaryota > Viridiplantae > Streptophyta > Magnoliopsida > Poales > Poaceae > Aegilops > Aegilops speltoides. Next base: position 527,700,527 of record CM038147.1, read on the forward strand.
ACAAACAGAAGTTCTGCATCTTCACATCCCAATTTAGGAGATTTGTGGGATAACCTACCCTGAGGAGCTCACCGCGCAATCTTCTCCATGGCCAACCCCCTTCTTTCACAACGCCAGATTGGCCTCTTCACGAACCTGCAAAAATAAAGGCACACACACATCAGATTGGGGGAGACGAGAGGAGGAAGAAGAAGAGAAGAAGAGGAGGAGGGATGTGTATGCAAGTGTATAAGCATCAAGCATGATATACTTTTCAAATTACTATGAACATTCTTAGTTTACGGCAGGGTATTTGTACATGTTGGCATTAATCAAAAAATGGATATGAACAAGAAGGCGCTGCTGCAGAATAATGAATGAGAACAATCGTACTAGCAGGGTATATGGCTGCACCATCAATCAATGCAGGACACCGCCAAAGAATGTAAATGCAGAGCAACCTTTCGATGTATTAGTTAAACTGTTAGTCCACTCAGCTAGCAATAAGCACCTCATCAAACACTTGAAAACTCTCCAACCACAATGGTAAAGTACAAAGTCCGAACACTTGTGACTGCTATAGCCCAACTCACAATTAAGTGGTATTAAGTATTAACTCGATAAGAACAAGTGGCTGAACCAAATCGACATACATACTCGGCTGCCGTATAAGGGCATCGAGGGATCGAAAAATGACCCCAACTTTCCTAAATGTCGATCTAATTGCATCCCAGATGTATGGAGAAACAGATAGGCAGTGTTGTTGATTAAGCTGCAAATGTCTTCTAAATCACTGCAGTATATTACTGCAGACCAAATCACGCAAATGTCTTCTAATTTAGCTGCTAGGCACAACAATATCTGTATGGGCAGTGCCACACTTCACATCCGTCAGTAGACCCAAGCATCAGATCAAATCAGACAATTTCAAAGCCATTATCTCAAGATGGCAATGCTTAATTGAGGATTAATCTCATGTACGCGGAGAATAAATCATACTGTACTTGGCTGCATGTTGGCTTACCTCGTCGTCGCCGCCGGGGGTCTACTCAGCTTTGGCCTTGGCGTCACTCCATGTCGTTGGACTGGATGTTTGGCGACTGGACCGGATGTTGTGGCGAGAGATGGGGACGAGGGAGGAGGAGATGGGGAGGTCGGGACGCGGTTGGTGACGCATTTAAGGAGAAGACGATGAAGACACGGCAGAGGGACCCCATGAGCCCATGAGGGAGAGCGCCAGAGCAGCGCCTCCAGCGATGACCGCCACTCCAGAACCGCTCGCAGATGCCGCCGCCGAGGATGACGAGGAGAGGACCAGGACCCCACTCATGGTCGGTGGTGGTGACCATGTCCACGATGGCCTCCGTCTCGGGCCGTTGGATCTGAGAGTGGGGAGAGGGAGAGGACCTGAGGTGGGGAGGGAGGATCTGGATCGGGGCGCGATGGGGAAGGCGCCGCCCGAGGGGACGGGATGCGGATGAGAGTGTGAGGGTAACGCGGAGGAGGGGGGGGGCGCGCGGCCGAGATCGAGAGGGAGGGAGTGGGGTTGGGCGGTGGCGTGGGGAGAGTGAGGTGGGGCGCTGTCGATGGCAGCGGCGAGGAGATGGGGAGGAGGGTGCGATGAAAGGAGGGATCGATGGGATCTGGGTAGGGTTCAGGCTCCTCGCCGTCGACGGCCATGGTGCGGGGGCGGCGGCGGCTAGGGTTTGGCGAGCGGGTGCGGGTGCGGGAGAGTGGGGGCATGGGGGCTAGGGTTGGAACAGTGGGGAGTGGGGACTGCGTGGGTGGGGGTGAGAGGGCTACGTGGGTGAGAGTGTGAGGGGATGAGGTCCACCGTTGGATCCCGGAGCATCCGACGGTGTCGGATGCATGATCCGCGTGATATGCCTATGGACCAATCAGAACGCAACAAACAATTTGAAGACTTTATGACCTTTTAAATAGGTCATGAAAAAATCATGTTCCATTTTTTAGTGCTCAAAATGAATTCTTTTTTGTAAAAGACCTACCAAATATTTGTTCAAATGATATTCTTTATATTCTTTATATTTGTTCAAAATGAGTTCTTTATACTATGCAAAAGTTCAAAGGGATTTTTTATATTCTTTGCACACAAAATCATTTTCAATTTTTCGAGTGCCCCAAATGAGGTTTTTTGTGAAGGACCTACCAAATAATTGTTGCAAAATTGGACCAAATCATTTTTATAAAATACTAGGCCATATTTAATGCACAATTGACCAAATGGTTGGGTGAAAAAAGTTTTGATCCACCTCTCGTGAAAAAGACAAATTTCCACCGATTCAGCTGGAAGCGGGTCAAATTTCAACAGATATCTACCTCGTAGTTTGTTCTTTATTTTTTCCAAAAATCATTTCTAGGTACATAAGTATCTATTTAATCAGAGAAACACCAAAAAAATTCCAAGATTCAACCACTAGCTAGGAACGGTCAAGCCCGCCGTTTTGACCGCATTTTGAAACGGGCATAAAAAATTCAAAAAATCAAAAAATTGGAAAACCTTCGCATTGTGTCATTATATGTGACCAAGTTACCAGGAAAAATAATAAACTTGTAATACGGTAATTATTTTAAAAAAGTGTTCTCGAAATGAGCTATCGTATGCGTGAAGATTCCCGGCTTTCAAGCCAAATGATCAATATTATGGCCACATTCATGGCATAGTCTGTTCAAATGATCTCATATTGTGCACGAGGTGCATCTTGGAATTCAAACAATGTTGCCTAAGGAAGTTTTCATTTTCTTTGCACGGAAAATTCATTTTTCATTTTCCGAGTGCCCAAAAGGAGGTTTTTTTGTGAAGGAACTACCAAATAACTGTTGCAATATTGGACCTCATCAATTTTATAAAATAGTAGGCCATATATAATGCACAATTGACAAAATGGTTGGGTGTAAAAAGTTTTGATCCACCTCTGGTGAAAAAGACAAATTGTCGTTGATTAAGCTGGAAGCGGGTCAAATTTGAACTGTAGGTGCCTTGTAGTTTGCTATTTATTTTTTCCAAAAATCATTTCTAGGTACATAAGTATCTATTTAATCAGAGAAACACCAAAAAAATTCCAAGATTCAACCACTAGCTAGGAACGGTCATTCCCGCCGTTTTGACCGCATTTTGAAACGGGCATAAAAAATTCAAACAAAATCAAAAAATTGGGAAACCTTCGCATTGTGTCATCATATGTGGCCAAGTTCATAGGAAAAATAACAAACTTGTAATACGGCAATTATTTTAAAAAGTGTTCTCGAAACGAGCTATCATGTGTGAGATCAATGGCTTTCAAGCCAAATGATCAATCTTATTGCCACATTCATGGCATAGTTTGTTCAAATGGTCTCATATTGTGCACAAGGGTGCATATTGGAATGGCAAACAATGTTGCCTAAGGAAGTTTTTATTTTCATTGGACGAAAAAACCATTTTCCATTTTTCGAGTGCCCGAAAGGAGGTTTTTTTGTGAAGGAACTACCAAATAATTGTTGCAAAATTGGACCAAATCATTTTTATAAAATACTAGGCCATATTTAATGCACAATCGACAAAATGGTTGGGTGAAAAAAGTTTTGATCCACCACTGATGAAAAAGACAAATTATTGTCGATTCAGCTGAAAACGGGTCAAATTTGAACTGTAGCTGCCTCATAGTTTGCTCTTTATTCTTTCCAAAAATCATTTCTAGGTACATAGGTATCTATTTAATCATAGAAACACCAAAAAAATTTCAAGATTCAACCACTAGCTAGGAACGGTCAAGCCCGCCGTTTTGACCGCATATTAAAACGGGCATAAAAAATTCAAAAAAAAATCAAAAAATTGGAAAACCTTCGCATTGTGTCATTATATGTGACCAAGTTTCCAGGAAAAATAATAAACTTGTAATACGGTAATTATTTTAAAAAGTGTTCTCAGAAATGAGCTATCAAGTGTGAAGATTCATGGCTTTCAAGCCAAATGATCAATCTTATGGCCACATTCATGGCATAGTTTGTTCAAATGATCTCATATTGTGCACAAGGGTGCATATTGGAATAGCAAACAATGTTGCCTAAGGAAGTTTTCATTTTCGTTGGACGGAAAAACCATTTTCCATTTTTCGAGTGCCCGAAAGGAGGTTTTTTTGTGAAGGAACTACCAAATAATTGTTGCAAAATTGGACCAAATCATTTTTATAAAATACTAGGCCATATTTAATGCACAATTGACAAAATGGTCTGGTGTAAAATTTTGATCCACCTCTCGTGAAAAAGACAAATTTCTGCCGATTCAATTTGAAGCGGGTCAAATTTGAACTGCAATGCCTCATAGTTTGCTATGTATTTTTTCCAAAAATCATTTCTAGTTACATAAGGACCTATTTAATCATAAATACATGGTTTGGTGGCGATACATCGAGGTTTGGGCGGTGGCCGAGGGCCCCAACTCTAGAGCTGCCAGAACTCAAGATGCCACGGCCAAGCGTGGTCACCAGCGTGACCGTGGTGTTGCCATGTGTTCAGGCGGCCTAGGCATGTCTAGTGGGTTGGGCACTCCCAGGTTGGTGCTAGGAAGAAAATTACAACATAAGATTCTCATGAGGAGACCAATCGATGCTCAAACATGAATTAGCAGCCAAGTGTTTGATTAGTGGAACGGAAATGTACATGAATAATGGGCGTGAGTTTTGGTGAGGATGATCGATTTAAGAAGACCGTTTTCACAAATTTTCAGCTCAAAAGGAGGAGCCTATGTGGTACTTGCTTTGCAAACCACCACACTTTGGACATAAATACTGAATGTTGAAGCTCGGCTCAAAATAATGAATGGATTGAGCTGGCATTTGGTGGAGGATGGTTATTTGGGCATAGGAAAGCATCAGAGAAAATGGATACTATTTGGACATGCCAAAGTGGTACTTCCTTCACAAACTGTTACTCTGAACAAAATAGGAAAATGAATATTTTTGAATTATTTTTGAACTAGGCAAGGAAGGTTTTACATATTTGACGAAGATATGACCCAAAGAATTTATGAGATTTTTTGGGAATTTTGGGAATGATGAAATATAGGTTGCTTCACAACCTAGGGCAAAACTGCCACATGGACATGACACATAGGCAAAACCGATGAGGTGGCGCCTAGTCATAGCAACCCACCACAATTTACAAGGCCATGACCATCTATATTGGTCGTTAACAACTAGAAATAAGGCAATGGACTAGCACTATTTGCTTTGTGACCATTTCGTGTAAGGAAATTACGACCTTCGACCAAAATGGTGCAAATGGTTCGTGGTTTGGAGCCCCTGAACAGCTTTTGACCAATTGGTCTAAAATGGTCATAGATTTATGACCAATTCTTCGAGGGTCACTGATAGAAGGTCATAAGTTGACATATTTCTTGTAGTGAGGACTCCCCCCCTTTCCTAGTTGGAATAGGATTGGGGGAAGGGGGAAAGAGGAAAGGGCGCCGCCTCCTTGTCCTATTCGGACTGGGGGGGGGGCGCGCCACCCCCGGCCGGCCCTTCCTCTTCTCCCTCGAGGCCCACTAAGGCCCATTTACCCCGGGGTTCCGTAACCTCCCAGACTCGCAGAAATTCTGTTTTCACCCGAACCATTCGAACTCCAAACATAGGCTTCCAATATATCAATCTTTATGTCTCGACCATTCCGAGACTCCTCGTCATGTCCGTGATCACATCCGGGACTCAACTTCTTCGGTACATCAAAATACATAAACTCATAATAACATCCATCGAAACCTTAAGCGTGCGGACCCTACGGTTCGAGAACAATGTAGACATGACCTAGAACTATTCTCGGTCAATAACCAATAGCGGGACCTGATGCCCATATTGGTTCCTACATATTCTACTTAAGATCTTTGTCGGTCAGACCGCATAACAACATACGTTGTTCCCTTTTTCATCGGTATGTTACTTACCCGAGATTCGATCGTCGGTATCCAATACCTAGTTCAATCTCGTTACGGCAAGTCTCTTTACTCGTTCCGTAATACATCATCTCACAACTAACTCATTAGTTGTAGTGCTTGCAAGGCTTCAAAGATGTGTATTACCGAGAGGGCCCAGAGATACCTCTCCGACAATCGGAGTGACAAAACCTAATCTCGAAATACGCCAACCCAACATCGCCTTTGGAGACACCTGTAGTACTCCTTTATAATCACCCGATTACGTTGTGGACGCTTGGTAGCACCAAAGTGTTCCTCCGTAAACGGGAGTTGCATAATCTCATAGTTATAGGAACATGTATAAGTTATATGGATAAAAGCAGTAGCAACATACTAAACGATCGTGTGCTAAGCTAATGGAATGAGTCATGTCAATCAGATCATTCTACTAATGATGTGACCTCGTTAATCAAATAACAACTCTTTGTTCATGGTCAGGAAACATAACCATCTTTGATTAACAAGCTAGTCTAGTAGAGGCATACTAGTGACATCTTGTTTGTCTATGTATTCACACATGTATCATGTTTCCGGTTAATACAATTCTAGCATGAATGATAAACATTTATCATGAAATAAGGAAATAAATAATAACTTTATTATTGCCTCTAGGGCATATTTCCTTCAGTCTCCCACTTGCACTAGAGTCAATAATCTAGATTACATAGTAATGATTCTAACACCCATGGAGTCTTGGTGCTGATCATGTTTTGCTCGTGGAAGAGGCTTAGTCAACGGGTCTGCAACATTCAGATCCGTATGTATCTTGCAAATCTCTATGTCTCCCACCGGACTAAGTCCCGATGGAATTGAAGCGCCTCTTGATGTGCTTGGTCCTTTTGTGAAATCTGGATTCCTTTGCTAAGGCAATTGCTCCAAAGATTGTCACGAGAAGATTTTCATTGGACCCGATGCACTAGGTATGACACCTAGATCGGATATGAACTCCTTCATCCGCACTCCTTCATTAGCTGCTTCCGGCTGCTATGTACTCCGCTTCACATGTAGATCCCGCCACGACGCTTTGTTTAGAACGCACCAACCGACAGCTCCTCCGCTTAGTGTAAATACGATCCGGTCTGCGATTTAGAATCGTCTGGATCGTGTCAAAGCTTGCATCGACGTAACTGCCACGATGAGCTCTTTGTCACCTCCATATACGAGAAACATATCCTTAGTCCTTTTCGGTATTTCAGATGTTCTTGACCACTGTCAAGTGATCCACTCTGGATTACTTTGGTACCTCCTGCTAGGCTTATAGCAAGGCACACATCAGTCAGTACACAGATTGCATACATGATAGAGCCTATGGCTGAAGCATAGGAACATCTTTCATTTTCTCTCTATCTTCTGCAGTGGTCGGGCATTGAGTCCGACTCAACTTCACACCTTGTAACACGTGCAAGAACCCTTTCTTTGCTTGACCCATTTTGAACTTCTTCAAAATTTTGTCAAGGTATGTGCTTTGTGAAAGTCCAATTAAGCGCCTTGATCTATCTCTATAGATCTTAATGCCCAATATGTAAGCAGCTTCACCGAGGTCTTTCATTGAAAAACTTTTATTCAAGTATCCCTTTATGCTATCCAGAATTCTATATCATTTCCGATTAGCAATATGTCATCTACATATAATATCGTAAATGCTACTGAGCTCCCACTCACTTTCTTGCAAATACAAGGCTTCTCCAAAAGTCTCAGATAAACCCAAATGCTTTGATCACACTATCAAAGCGTTTATTCCAACTCCGAGATGCTTGCACCAATAATAGATGGATCATTGGAGCTTGCACACTTTGTTAGCTCCTTTGGATCGACAAAACCTTCTCGTTGCATCATATACAACTCTTCTTCCGTAAATCCATTCAGAATGCGCTTTACATCCATTTGCCAAATTTCATAATCATAAAATGCGCAATTGCTAACATGATTCGGACGGACTTAAGCATCGCTACGGGTGAGAAGGTCTCATCGTAGTCAATCCCTTGAACTTGTCGAAAACCCTTTGCGATAAGTCGAGCTTTGTAGAAACGATAACATTACCGTCGGCGTCGGTCTTCTTCTTGAAGATCCACTTGTTTTCTATTGCTTGCCTACCCTCGGGCAAGTCAACCAAAGTCCATACTTTTTTTCATACATGGATCCCATCTCGATTTCATGGCCTCAAGCCATTTTATGAATCTGGGCTCACCATCGCTTCTTCATAGTTCGTGGGTTCATCATGATCTAGTAGCATGACTTCCGAATAGGATTACCGTACCACTCGTGCGGATCTTACTCTGGTTGATCTACGAGGTTCTGCGAAGAACTTGATCTGAAGTTTCATGATCAACATCATCAACTTCCTTACTACTTGGTGTAGATGTCTCGTAAACCGGTTTCTGCGATTTAACTACTTTCAAGTAAGGGAGAAGGTACTATTACCTCATCAAGTTCTACTTTCCTCCCACTCACTTCTTTCGAGAGAAACTCCTTCTCTAGAAAGGATCCATTCTTAGCAACGAATGTCTTGCCTTCGGATCTGTGATAGAAGGTGTACCCAACTGTCTCCTTTGGGTATCCTATGAAGACACATTTCTCCGATTTGGGTTCGAGCTTATCAGGTTGAAGCTTTTTCACATAAGCATCGCATCCCCAAACTTTAAGAAACGACAACTTTGGTTTCTTGCCAAACCATAGTTCATAAGGTGTCGTCTCAACGGATTTCGACGGTGTTCTATTCAGGTGAATGCGGCCGCCTCTAGAGCATAACCCCAAAAGGATAGCGGTAAATCTGAAGAGACATCATAGATCGCACCATATCTAGTAAAGTGCGATTCTGACGCTCGGACACACCATTACGCTGTGGTGTTCGGGTGGCGTGAGTTGCAAACTATTCCGCATTGTTTTAAATGTAGACCAAACTCAGAACTCAAATATTCACCTCCACGATCGATCGTAGAAATTTAATTTTCTTATTACGATGATTTTCAACATCACTCTGAAATTCTTTGAACTTTTCAAATGTTTCAGACTTATGTTTCATTAAGTAGATATACCCATATCTGCTTAAGTCATCTGTGAAGGTGAGAAAATAACGATATCCGCCACGAGCCTCAACATTCATCGGACCACATACATCTGTATGTATGATTTCCAATAAATCTGTTGCTCTCTCCATAGTACCGAGAACGGGTTCGGTCATCTTGCCCATAAGGCACGGTTCACAAGTGCCAAGTGATTCATAATCAAGTGACTCCAAAAGTCCATCAAGATGGAGTTTCTTCATGCGCTTTACAATCGATATGACCTAAATGGCCGTGCCACAAATAAGTTGCACTATCATTATCAACTCTGCATCTTTTGGTTTCAACATTATGAATATGTGTATCACTACTATCGAGATTCATCAAAATAGACCACTCCTCAAGGGTGCATGACCATAAAAGATATTACTCATATAAATAGAACAACCATTATTCTCGATTTAAATGAATAACCGTCTCGCATCAAACAAGATCCAGATATAATGTTCATGCTCAACGCAGCATCAAATAACAATTATTTAGGTCTAAAACTAATCCCGAAGGTAGATGTAGAGGTAGCGTGCCGACCGCGATCACATCGACTTTGGAACCATTTCCCACGCCGCATCGTCACCTCGCCTTTGCCGTTGTTCGCAATCCGTAGTCCCCTGCTTCGAGTTGCAAATATTAGCAATGTAACCAGATCAAATACCAGTGCTACTGCAAGCTCTAGTAAGGTACACATCAATAACATGTATATCACATATACCTTTGTTCACCTTGCCATCCTTCTTATCCGCCAAATACTTGGGGCAGTTCCGCTTCAAAGGACCAGTCTGCTTGCGGTAGAAGCACTCGGCCAGGTTTAGGGCCAGACTTGGGTTTCTTCTCCCGAGCAAAGAACTTGCTTGCTGTTCTTCTTGAAGTTCCCTTCTTCTTCCCTTTGCCTTTCTTCTTGAAACTAGTGGTCTTATTGACCATCAACACTTGATGCTCCTTCTTGATTTCTACCTCCGCAGCCTTTAGCATTGCGAAGAGCTCGGTATAGTCTTTACTAACCCTTGCATATTATAGTTCATCACGAAGCCTTTGTAGCTTGGTGGCGTTGATTGAAGAATTACATCAATGACACAATCATCCGGAAGATTAACTCCCAATTGTGTCAAGTGATTGTAGTACCCGGACATTACGAGTATGTGCTCACTAATGTAACTATTCTCCTCCATCTTGCAGCTATAGAACTTATTGGAGACTTCATATCTCTCAATCCGGGCATTCTTTGGAATATCAACTTCAACTCTGGAACATCTCATATGCTCCATGACGCTCAAAACATCGTTGAAGTCCCGGTTCTAAGCCGTAAAGCATGGCACATCGAACTATAGAGTAGTCATCAGCTTTGCTCGCCAGACGTTCTTAACGTCGTCGGTTGCATCGGCAGAAGAGCACTGCACCTAGCGGTGCATCCAGACGTAACTCTTACGTGCAGCAATGAGGATAATCCTCAAATTACGGACCCATCCGTGTAATTGCTACCATCATCTTTCAACTTTGCTTTCTCAAGGAACGCATTAAAATTCAACGGAACAACAAAGACGAGCCATCTATCTACAATCAAACATAAACAAGCAAGATACTATCAGGTACTAAGTTCATGATAAATTTATGTTCAATTAATCATATTACTTAAGAACTCCCACTTAGAAAGACATCCCTCTAGTCAACTAAGTGATCACGCGATCCAAATCAACTAAACCATAACCGATCATCACGTGAAATGGAGTAGTTTTCAATGGTGAACATCTTATGTTGATCATATCTACTATATGATTCACGCTCGACCTTTCGGTCTTCGTGTTCCGAGGCCATATCTGCATATGCTAGGCTCGTCAAGTATAACCCGAGTATTCTGCGTGTGCAAAACTGGCTTGCACCCATTGTAGATGGACGTAGAGCTTATCACACCCGATCATCACGTGGTGTCTGGGCACGACGAACTTTGGCAACGGTGCATACTCGGGGAGAACACTTCTTGATAATTTAGTGATAGATCATCTTATAATGCTACCGTCAATAAAAGCAAGATAAGATGCATAAAAAGGATAAACATCACATGCAAATCAATATAAGTGATATGATATGGTCATCATCATCTTGTGCTTCGTGATCTTCATCTCCGCAGCACCACCATGATCACCATCGTCACCGGCGCGACACCTTGATCTCCATCGTAGCATCGTTGTCGTCTCGCCAATTTTATGCTTCTACGACTATCTCTACCGCTTAGTGATAAAGTAAAGCATTACAGGGCGATTGCATTGCATACAATAAAGCGACAACCATATGGCTCCAGCCAATTGCCGATAACTTCGGTTACAAAACATGATCATCTCATACAATAAAATATAGCATCACGTCTTGACCATATCACATCACAACATGCCATGCAAAAACAAGTTAGACGTCCTCTACTTTGTTGTTGCAAATTTTACGTGGCTGCTACGGGCTTAAGCAAGAACCAGTCTCACCTCGCATCAAAACCACAACGATACTTCGTCAAATAGCCTCCGCTTTAACCTTCTCAAGGACCAGGCGAGCCACACTCGGTTCAACTAAAGTGAGAGAGACAGCACCCACCAGTCACCTTTAAGCAACGAGTGCTCGAGCGGTGAAACCAGTCTCGCGTAAGCGTCTGCTGTAATGTCGGTCAGGGCCGCTTCATCTCACAATACCGCTGAACCAAAGTATGACATGCTGGTAGGTAGTATGACTTGTATCGCCCACAACTCACTTGTGTTCTACTCGTGCATAACATCAAACCATAAAAACCTAGGCTCGATACCACTTTGTTGGAGAACGTAGTAATTTCAAAATTTTCCCTCGCACACGCAAGATCATGGTGATGCATAGCAACGAGAGGGAGAGTGTTGTCTACGCCCTCGTGACCTGAAGCGAAGCGATCACAACGTAGAGGAAGTAGTCGACGTTCTCCTCGCGATCCGACCGATCCCGCACCGTTACTCCGGCGCCCGAGTTCTTGACACACGTACAGCTCGATGACGCCCCTCGTACTCCGATCCAGCCGAGTGTCGAGGAGAGTTCCACAAGACGACGGCATGGTGACGATCTTGATGTTTCACGGCGCAGGGCTTCGCCTAAGCTTCACGGTATGACCGAGGTGGAATATGGTGGAGGGGGCACCGCACACGGCTAAGGAACGATCCGTAGATCAATACTTGTGTGTTCTAGGGTGCCCCTGCCCCGTATATATAAGGAGGGAGGGGGAGGCCGGCCGGCCCAGAGGAGGCGCTGGCCGAGGAGTCCTACTCCCACCGGAGTAGGACTCCCCCTCCTAGTTGGAATAGGATTGGGGGAGGGGAAGAGAGGAAGAGCGCCGCCTCCTTGTCCTATTCGGACTGGGGGAGGCGCGCCACCCCCGGCCGGCCTTCCTCTTCTCCTCGAGGCCCACTAAGGCCCATTTACCCCGGGGTTCCGGTAACCTCCCGGTACTCCGGTAAATTCCTGTTTTCACCCGGAACCATTCCGAACTCCAAACATAGGCTTCCAATATATCAATCTTTATGTCTCGACCATTCCGAGACTCCTCGTCATGTCCGTGATCACATCCGGGACTCCGAACTTCTTCGGTACATCAAAATACATAAACTCATAATAACTGTCATCGAAACCTTAAGCGTGCGGACCCTACGGTTCGAGAACAATGTAGACATGACCTAGAACTATTCTCGGTCAATAACCAATAGCGGGACCTGGATGCCCATATTGGTTCCTACATATTCTACGAAGATCTTTGTCGGTCAGACCGCATAACAACATACGTTGTTCCTTTGTCATCGGTATGTTACTTACCCGAGATTCGATCGTCGGTATCCAATACCTAGTTCAATCTCATTACCGCAAGTCTCTTTACTCGTTCCGTAATACATCATCTCACAACTAACTCATTAGTTGTAGTGCTTGCAAGGCTTCAAAGATGTGTATTACCGAGAGGGCCAGAGATACCTCTCCGACAATCGGAGTGACAAAACCTAATCTCGAAATACGCCAACCCAACATCGCCTTTGGAGACACCTGTAGTACTCCTTTATAATCACCCGATTACGCCAGGACGCTTTGGTAGCACCAAAGTGTTCCTCCGTAAACGGAGTTGCATAATCTCATAGTTATAGGAACATGTATAAGTTATGGATAAAAGCAGTAGCAACATACTAAACGATCGTGTGCTAAGCTAATGGAATGGGTCATGTCAATCAGATCATTCTACTAATGATGTGACCTCGTTAATCAAATAACAACTCTTTGTTCATGGTCAGGAAACATAACCATCTTTGATTAACAAGCTAGTCTAGTAGAGGCATACTAGTGACATCTTGTTTGTCTATGTATTCACACATGTATCATGTTTCCGGTTAATACAATTCTAGCATGAATGATAAACATTTATCATGAAATAAGGAAATAAATAATAACTTTATTATTGCCTCTAGGGCATATTTCCTTCAGGAACCAATATGGGCATCCAGGTCCCGCTATTGGTTATTGACCAGAGACGTGTCTCAGTCATGTCTACATCGTTCTCGAACCGTAGGGTCCGCACGCTTAAGGTTTCGATGACAATTATATTATGAGTTTATGTATTTTGATGTATCGAAGTTTGTTCGGAGTCCCGGATATGATCACGGACATGACGAGGATTCTCAAAATGGTCGAGACATAAAGATTGATATATTGGACGGATATATTTGGACACCGGAAAGGTTCCGGAGAAGTTCGGAGCTCCGGGAGGTTACCGGACCCCCCCGGGAGGTATATGGGCCTTATTGGGCCCATGTAGGAGGAAGGGTGAAGGAGCAAGGGAGGGGGGCGCGCCCCCCCAAGCCCAATCCGAATTGGGGAGGGGCCGCCCCCTTTCCTTTCTCCTTCCCCTCTTCCTATTACTACTACTAGTACTACTTCCTAATACTAGTACTCTTTCCTTCCCTCCAAATAAGATAAGGAAAGAGAGGAAACCTACTTGGAGTAGGTTTCTCCTCATGGCGCCCCCCTTGGTGCCGCCACCTCCTCCCTCCCTCCTTTATATACGGGGTAGGGGGCACCCTAGAACACACAAGTTGATCATTGATCGTTCCTTAGCCGTGTCGGTGCCCCCTCACGATATTACACCTCGATCATATTGTAGCGGTGCTTAGGCGAAGCCCCGCGACAGAGAACATCAAGGTCGTCACCACGCCGCCGTCTTGACGGAACTCCCCTCGAGCCTCTCTTCGGATTGGAGATCGAGGGTGCGCCATCGAGCTGTCTGCGTGTCAAGAACTCGGAGGTGCCGGAGTAACGGTGCTTGGATTGGTCGGACCGGGAGGACGTACGACTACTTCCTCTACGTTGCGTCAACGCTTCCGCTTCGGTCTACGAGGGTACGTAGACAACACTCTCCCCTCGTTGCTGTATCATCACCATGATCTTGCGTGTGCGTAGGAAATTTTTTGAAATTACTACGTTCCCCAACAATTACAACTCGATACTGGAACAAAGATATGACTCTATATGAATGCTTCCGGTGGTGTACCGGGATGTGCAATGATCTAGCATAGCAATGACATCAAAAAACGGACAAGCCATGAAAACATCATGCTAGCTATCTTACGATCATGTAAAGCAATATGACAATGAATGCTCAAGTCATGTAAAGCAATATTATTCACATATGTATTATGTTTCCGGTTAATACAATTCTAGCATGAATAATAAACATTTATCATGAAATAAGGAAATAAATAATAACTTTATTATTGCCTCTAGGGCATATTTCCTTCATGCTTCAAATTTGTCACACAACGGTTACCATATGTGCATGCTACTGGACTTGCAAACCTCAACACAAGTGTCTCTACAATCCACAACCATCCACTAGCATGACTCTAATATCACCATCTTTATATCGCAAAACTATTGCAAGGAATCAAACATATCATATTCAGCGATCTAGAAGTTTTATGTAGGATTTTATGACTAACCATGTGAATGACCAATTCCTGCAATCTCTCTAAATATATATAAGTGAAGAAAGAGAGTTTAATTCTTTCTATAAAAGATATGCCCACACTCTAACAAATATAAGTGAAGCAAAAGAGCATTCTACAAATGGCGGTTTTCTATGTGAAGAGAAACAGGCAATCCAAACCTTAAATGATATAAGTGAAGCACATGAAGCATTCTATAAAGCCATACTCAAAAGATTTAAGTGATGTGCAATGAGCATTCTATAAATCAACCAAGGACTATCTCATACCAGCATGGTGCATAAAATAAAAGTGAAAACTAAATGCAAAAGACGCTCCAAGGTTGCACATATCACATGAACGAATTCG
Source organism: Aegilops speltoides (assembly GCA_021437245.1). Classification (NCBI taxonomy): domain Eukaryota; kingdom Viridiplantae; phylum Streptophyta; class Magnoliopsida; order Poales; family Poaceae; genus Aegilops; species Aegilops speltoides. The sequence goes on from CM038147.1 coordinate 527,715,868, forward strand.
AAAACATACCGATACTTGTTGAAGAAAGAGGGGATGCCTTCCGGGGCATCCCCAAGCTTAGACGCTTGAGTCTCCTTGAATATTTACTTGGAGTGCCTCGGGCATCCCCAAGCTTGAGCTCTTGCCTCTCTTCCTTTTCCTCATATCGAGACATCCTCGATTTGACACTTCATCCACACAAAACTTCAACAGAAAACTCGGTAAGATCCGTTAGTATAATAAAGCAAATCACTACTCTAAGTACTGTAGCAAACCAATTCATTTTTTTTTTTGCATTGTGTCTACTGTAATATAATTTTTCCATGGCTTAATCCACTAATATAAATTGATAGATTTATCAAAACAAGCAAACTATGCATCAAAAAACAGAATCTGTCAAAAACAGAACAGTCTGTAGCAATCTGAACATCCACCATACTTCTGGTACCCTAAAAATTCTACCAAAATTAGGAAAAATAAAAAAGTTGCATAGAAAGACAGTGCAAAAGGAATAAGAACCAATTGACGATCGAGTTAAAAATGTAAAATCGCGCACTACAGCCAAAGTTTCTGTCCTGCACCGTACAAACCAACAAGCATCGTAAACATCCTAAAGGCAAACCTTGGCACATTATTTTTATAATACAATGGAATTATACAAGGGGATAATGATTTTTGATGAAAACTTTCTGTAATCAAGATTCACAAAGTTTCCGTGAGCATGAACAAAGTTCAAGGAGCTCTCCCACTTCAACAATGCTTGTATTTCTCACTTTCACTTTCCTTTTTGAAAAGTTTTTAGGTTCCCCTCTTTATCTTTTTGTTTTTAAACTATATGAAAGCACTCAAACAGAAATAAACGAATCTCTAAAACTTCTGGGTTGTCTCCCTAGCAGCGCTTTCTTTAAAGCCATTAAGCTAGGCATATAGTGCTCAAGTAATGAATCCACCCGTATCCCAAGGTATATCAAAGCGAATTTTAATTAACAATGATTTGTAATTTATTAGTGAGCACAAAGTAACATATATCAAGCAACAATGAAGTTTAACTCTCTTCCTATGCATCGGCATGTCATAAAAGAACAATTCATGCACTACTAGGAAAAGGGCTATAGATGGGATGGACACTAATGGCGCACTGTACATGTGGTGCGCCATTAGTAAATACTAATGGCGCACCATGTGTCGGTGCGCCATTAGTGTGCAAATACTAATGGCGCACCACATCCCACGGTGCGCCATTAGTAAAAAAATTTTGTTTTTTAATTTTTTCAAAACTTCTAATGGCGCACCATGGGCGTGGTGCGCCATTACTAGTTTTAACTAGTAGTGGCGCACCACACCCACCGTGCGCCATTAGAAGTTTTGAAAAAAGAAGTAAAAAAATTATAAAAAAATTTATAAAATTTTTGTTAGTAATGGCGCACCGGTGGACAGTGCGCCATTACTAGTTTTAACTAGTAATGGCGCACTGTCCACCGGTGCGCCATTACTAAGTTTTTTTCAAAAAATTTCAAACAAAATTTCAAAAAAAAAAATTATATATTTTTTCAAAACTAGTAATGCCGCACCGTGGTTGTGGTGCGCCATTTCTAGTTTAACTACTAATGGCGCACCACCCCACGGTGCGCCATTAGTAGTTTGCCCAGCTTCCACCGAATGCACGCCCGTGGACCATTTTCAGTTTTAAAAAAATTAAAAAAATGATAAAAATGTCAAAAAAAATAAAAGAAAATAAGTTTCCCATGTGATATGTGGTCTAGTTGTTGAGAAAATTTACAAATATAAATTTCGACTTTATTTGTAAAATCTCTCTGAAAATTTGTAAAATGGGCATAACTTTTGCATACGAACTCGGATTAAAAAGTTTTATATATGAAAAATCATCTACTCGAAGCAATGTACTACTATGCATGCCCCTAGAGGGATAGATTGGTAGGAAAAGACCATCGCTCGTCCCCGACCGCCACTCATAAGGAAGACAATCAAAGAAACAGCCCATGCTACAAATTTGTCACTCAACGGTTACCATATGTGCATGCTACTGGACTTGCAAACCTCAACACAAGTGTCTCTACAATCCACAACCATCCACTAGCATGACTCTAATATCACCATCTTTATATCGCAAAACTATTGCAAGGAATCAAACATATCATATTCAGCGATCTAGAAGTTTTATGTAGGATTTTATGACTAACCATGTGAATGACCAATTCCTGCAATCTCTCTAAATATATATAAGTGAAGAAAGAGAGTTTAATTCTTTCTATGAAAGATATGCCCACACTCTAACAAATATAAGTGAAGCAAAAGAGCATTCTACAAATGGCGGTTTTCTATGTGAAGAGAAACAGGCAATCCAAACCTCAAATGATATAAGTGAAGCACATGAAGCATTCTATAAAGCCATACTCAAAAGATTTAAGTGAAGTGCAATGAGCATTCTATAAATCAACCAAGGACTAACTCATACCAGCATGGTGCATAAAAGAAAAGTGAAAACTAAATGCAAAAGACGCTCCAAGGTTGCACATATCACATGAACGAATTCGAAAACATACCGATACTTGTTGAAGAAAGACGGGATGCCTTCCGGGGCATCCCCAAGCTTAGACACTTGAGTCTCCTTGAATATTTACTTGGAGTGCCTCGGGCATCCCCAAGCTTGAGCTCTTGCCTCTCTTCCTTTTCCTCATATCGAGACATCCTCGATTTGACACTTCATCCACACAAAACTTCAACAGAAAATTCGGTAAGATCCGTTAGTATAATAAAGCAAATCACTACTCTAAGTACTGTAGCAAACCAATTCATATTTTTTTTGCATTGTGTCTACTGTAATATAATTTTTCCATGGCTTAATCCACTAATATAAATTGATAGATTCATCAAAACAAGCAAACTATGCATCAAAAACAGAATCTATCAAAAACAGAATAGTCTGTAGCAATCTGAACATCCACCATACTTCTGATACCCTACAAATTCTACCAAAATTAGGACAAATAAAAAAGTTGTATAGAAAGACAGTGCAAAAGGAATGAGAACCAATTGACGTTCCAGTTAAAAATGTAAAATCGCGCACTACAGACAAAGTTTCTGTCCTGCACCGTACAAACCAACAAGCATCGTAAACATCCTAAAGGCAAACCTTGGCACATTATTTTTATAATACAATGGAATTATACAAGGGGATAATGATTTTTGATGAAAAGTTTCTGTAATCAAGATTCACAAAGTTTCCGTGAGCATGAACAAAGTTCAAGGAGCTCTCCCACTTCAACAATGCTTGTCTTTCTCACTTTCACTTTCCTTTTTGAAAAGTTTTTAGGTTCCCCTCTTTATCTTTTTGTTTTTAAACTATATGAAAGCACTCAAACAGAAATAAACTAATCTCTAAAACTTCTGGGTTGTCTCCCTAGCAGCGCTTTCTTTAAAGCCATTAAGCTAGGCATATAGTGCTCAAGTAATGAATCCACCCGTATCCCAAGGTATATCAAAGCGAATTTTAATTAACAATGATTTGTAATTTATTAGTGAGCACAAAGTAACATATATCAAGCAACAATTAAGTTTAACTCTCTTCCTATGCATCGGCATGTCATAAAAGAACAATTCATGCACTACTAGGAAAAGGGCTATAGATGGGATGGACACTAATGGCGCACTGTACATGTGGTGCGCCATTAGTAATACTAATGGCGCACCATGTGTCGGTGCGCCATTAGTGTGTAATACTAATGGCGCACCACATCCCACGTGCGCCATTAGTAAAAAAATTTGTTTTTAATTTTTCAAAACTTCTAATGGCGCACCATGGGCGTGCGGTGCGCCATTACTAGTTTTAACTAGTAATGGCGCACCACACCCACCGTCGGCGCCATTAGAAGTTTTGAAAAAAAAGTAAAAAATTATAAAAAATTTATAAAATTTTTGTTAGTAATGGCGCACCGTGACAAGGCGCCATTACTGTTTTAATAAGTAATGGCGCCTTTGTCCACCGGTGCGCCATTACTAAGTTTTTTTCAAAAAATTTCAAACAAAATTTCAAAAAAAAATTATATATTTTTTTCAAAACTAGTAATGGCGCACCGTGGTTGTGGTGCGCCATTACTAGTTTAACTACTAATGGCGCACCACCCCACGGTGCGCCATTAGTAGTTTGCCCAGCTTCCACCGAATGCACCACCCCCCCTGGACCGCCTTTTCAGTTTAAAAAAAAAACTAAAAAAATGATAAAAATGTTAAAAAAAATAAAATAAAATAAGTTTCCCATGTGATATGTGGTCTAGTTGTTGGGAAAATTTACAAATATAAATTTCGACTTTATTTGTAAAATCTCTCTGAAAATTTGTAAAATGGGCATAACTTTTGCATACGAACTCGGATTAAAAAGTTTTATATATGAAAAATCATCTACTCGAAAAGTTACATCCGAATTTAACGGGGGAACCCCGTTAAACATTTTCAAAATCCCCAAAAACCTAACAGAAAAAAAGTTACGGGGCTTTCAAGATCTAGAGGCAAAAAAATTCAAAAAAAATTTGGTTTTTATTTTTTTTCAAAAAATGATATGTAATATGACCCGGAAGTTTGAAATATTTTTCAAAATTTTCATCATAGTCATGAACATGAACAAAGTCCTAGACATCAACAAGGTATAATAGGATTGATATGCTAGATATATCAACAAGTGCTTGTGAAGTGAGCTGTTGCTGGGGTTGGATAGAACTCTGAAGTTAAGCGTGCTTGGGCTGGAGTAGTGTGAGGATGGGTGACCTTTCGGGAAGTTTGACTATGGAGTGCGATTTGACCTGAGATTAAGCATATTGACTCGAGATTAAGCCATAATGACCTGAGATTAAGAAAAAAACAAAAAAAAAATTGGAAATTTTGAAAAAAAAATTAAAAAAAATTCTGCAAAAAAAATTTGAAAAAAAATTGTTACTAATGGCGCACTCCTATGTGGTGCGCCATTAGTATACCAGATACTAATGGCGCACCGTGGGCCATACTTATGGTGCACCAGCGGTGCGCCATTAGAATACCAGATTCTAATGGCGCACCACTGGTGCGCCATTAGTTGGCAAAACCGGTGCGCCATTAGAAGGCTTTTTTCTAGTAGTGATGCACACATAGTAAAGGCCAATGCATAGTATAAGGAGTTTCCTGCAATTTTATCGCGTTGGAAACATAGAGAGGTGGAGATATAGTTCCTCTCTCATAATAATTGCAAGTAGGAGTAGCAAGCACATGCATATTATATCTATCAAAATCATCATGTGCAACAGTAAAAGGCAACCCATCAATATAATCCTTACTAAGCGCAAACTTCTCCGATATAGTGTAGTCGGGAGAATTCAAAAAGATAATAGGACTATCATGAGTGGGTGCAATAGCAACAATTTCATGTTTAACATAAGGAACTATAGCAAGTTCATCTCCATAAGCATAATTCATATTGGCATCTTGGCCACAAGCATAGCAAGCATCATCAAAAAGGGATATTTCAAGAGAATCAACGGGATCATAGCAATCATCATAGCAATCATCCTTCGGTAAGCACGAAGGGGAATTAAACAATGTACGAGTTGAAGAGTTACTCTCATTAGAAGGTGGGCACGGGTGATCAATCCGCTCTTTCTCCTTTTGTTCTTCGCTCTCCTCATCATCTTTTTCATCCAATGAGCTCACAGTTTCATCAATTTCTTCTTCCATAGCTTCCTGCAAAATATTATTCTCTTCTTGGACAGCGGAGACTTCCTCAATAAATGCATTAATATTGTAATTGTATTCATAATTTTCATAGCAATATCTAAGTATAGCAAGATTTTCAGGCCTATAAACATCATCATCTAAAGCTTCATACTTTTCAAACAAAGATTCAATTTCATAAGTAGCCTTAAAAGCAACAAATTCTTCTATTTGTTCCACATCATAGTAATCATATCTACCATTAGCATAAGAAGCTAAGGATTCATTATAATTGAATTTGCATGAAAAGGGAAGGTGTGGAGCCTTCATCCTAGAGCAACAAATAATATCATATCTCAAGCATAGTTGACGAGCATACCAACACTACTAGAGAAAAGCTTACCAGTAGCGCTGTTTTTTTGCTACCAGTAGCACGGGGACCAGCGCTACTACTACGACACTACAGCTATTTTGTAGCAGTAGCGCGTTTCTGGACCAGCGCTACTGGTAACATTTATGTCTTTTTTTAATATTTTGGCGTTGTACATGTTTAAACAGATATATCTTTTATACAATAACAACTCATCATGAACTAGTCTATTTAAATAGCATATTCATTACCACTAGTCATCACCACCAAACAATGTTCGTCAATGAGACATCATATATATAACAAGTTGGTCACTAGTCATAATCACAACTCCTCATCCTCCTCATCAACTCTAACACATTATAGCACATAATAACACATTCTACCTAGGACCTACTCCTCTCATAGGACCTACTCTACCCTCTCTTAGGTAAAATATCATAAAATAAGATAGGCATTGACTCTTCATTAAGGAAACTGGACTCTCCATAATGAAGAACCGAGATCATCCTGTCTCCAAGTCTTGGCCTACACACAATGTTGCTTCCAAGTAGCTCTCTACGATGGTTGAAACATTTTTTCCAATCTTTTATTATCATGGCTTCGCTTTTAGAAATCCGGTATGGACAGGAGTGATGTGGATACTGTGGCTGACCTGGCCGTGGTGGCCGTAAGCTCATAACATCAACACGACCTCTTGGCAACATCAGATGAGGCACATAATCCATCGGGATTTTCTGTTCAAAAACATAGTAATAACTTTGTCGTTAGCAATGTAGTTTAGTTTTAGAAAAATTTATGCAAAAGATGCACGGATGTCGTAATAGTACACAATCTTACCATGATATCTCCATTGATGTTACCGTAGCACACCGCGTGCACTAGTGGCACATATGGACAATAATTTTGAGGAATTCAATAATAGCTATTGTAATTCTCAAGATCAGTAAAAAATGCGATCAGGCCATCTTTCTCCTTATAAGTTAATTGTGCTTCATCATGTAGTAGTAGGTTCTGTCTACCATCTTCCGTACATTTTTTGAAGAATGAAAATAAGCTGTCAATTTTTTTGAAATAAACAATATAAATTACTTAGTAAATATGTTTAAGAAACTCACACATCGGTAGAACTAGAAGCGTGTCAACAAGGACCCACATGGTCATATCATTTTCGTCGATGTCAGGATCACCAAGATCGAAGGTGAGAAGCATACCCTCATGAAAATCATACGCCTTGGAAAGGGCTTCCCAATTCGGGCAACCAAAATTGGATGAGTTCACAGAATTGTATAATTTTACAACAAAATCATAACCATGATGGGTCCTTAGTTGAATTATCTTTGTCTCCGTGCTTTCATGATCTTCAAACCCCATCTTCTCCAAGACATAGCGTCTTGCATGGCATGGGATAAGCTAGTCGAATTGTAAAAGACGGAAATTACACGTTGTAGAAGCAGAGAAGTCATGCAAAAATAACAAAAAACACTTGTCATCGTTGCGTACCGTATCAACATCGAAGGTCTCTTGGAGCTTGATGCTGAAGCGCCGACCTTCTACTAGGTGAGGCCTGTCGCACATACCGCGCTTATCTTCGCAGTAAACGCACATAGCAAATTCCCTTTCGCCGTCAGACATTTCCTAATAGGTAATTAATAATCCATCATCGAATACATATATAGTAGTTTGTAGCAAAGATCATCATATAACAACTAAAACACCTAAAATTTGTAGTTTGTAGTAGTTTGTAGCAAAGATCATCATATAACAACTAAAACACCTAAAATTTGTAGTTTGTAGGAGTTTGTAGCAAAGATCATCATATAATCCATCATGAATACATATATAGTAGTTTGTAGCACAAACCGCACTCATCTTTTGCATTCAATAAGCAAATAACTGACAGGTAATTAATAAGCCATCATCGAATACATATATAGTAGTTTGTAGCAAAGATCATCATATAATATCACTAATACATCTCGAATAATAGCTCCTCTAGGTTCAGTGTGCCGCGGTGGACACCCAAAGAGAAGGAACCATCACCGGATCATAGCTCCGGTGAGATCCCCAAAGAAACTGCCAGGTATTGGAGAACCGGCCGTTCGCCAACGCAACCAAGTAGCGCTGGACGTGCGCATTCTCCTCCATGACACGGTGTTGCACCACCTGCGCGGGGGACTCAAGCCTCTCCACCGATGCAGGCCCACGTGACCGCCACGAAAGAAGCTCCGGGTCGACGACGGGCTGGCTCCTCACTAAGCTGCGCTCACCAGAAGGTAGCACAACCCAAGACCAGCCAGCGGAGCCTGGTCCGGACATGGCCCCTCGGCTCAACCAGGAGTCCTCCGCCGAGTCGACGACGAGGATGCGGGATAGGCATCGTCGACATCGACAACAAAATGCTTAATTATGAAAACAAAATTAATAAACACTTAGCAAAATTTAGCATGACCTTTGCTAAAAACAGGACCAATCGAGCGCCTCAAATTTGCTAGAACGTAAACGAATCGACATTTCTGGCAAAACATAGGCCACTCGGAAAATATGACATGTCCAAAATGTGACATGTTCAAAATATGACATGTCCACTGCAAATTTGCATATAACAGGAAAAATTGCTTTAACTAAAAAAATAACAACAATTGCTTTAACTAAAAAAATACCTAGAATTCTGTTAACTACACCTAAAACAACTAAAACACCTAAAATTCTGTTAACCACACCTAAAACAACTAAACCACCTAAAATTCTGTTAACTACACCTAAAACAACTAAAACACCTAAAACTCTTTTAAATACACTTAAAACAAATTCAACATTATTCTAAGAACACCTACATTATTCTAAGAACCTACATTTTTAACTAAAACACCTACAAATTTAACTAAAACACCTAAAAATTCAACTAAAACACCTACATTATTCTAAGAACCTACATTTTTTCAACTAGGTTTCAAAATAATTAACTACTCTCTAATAACTATAACTAGGGAGGGAGGAGGAGGAGGAAGGAGGGAGGAGTACCTCTCGGTGGAGGAGGGCCATGGGGGGGCGACCAGGGGAGGATGGCAAAGGGGGGGGGGCGGCAGGGGAGGGCGGTCAGGAGGCCGGCCGGCAGGGGAGGAGGGCTGTGGGGGGAGGAGGAGGGGGGGAGGAAGGCCGACGTGGGGGAGGGCGGCCGGAGTAGGACGCGGGGGCGGCGGCCGGATCGGGGGACGGCTGAGGGATTCGATCTGTTGGTGTGAGCGTGTGAGTGTGATTGAGGTGAGAGGGGTGGTGCGCGGGCCGGTGCGGGAGGAAGAGGTGGGCTTAGCGGCAGCGCGGGGGAGGAGGCCCAGCGCTATAGCTAAAGCTGCAACGGGGGGCCGAGAGCGTGGCCTGTTAGCAGTAGCACTGGCCGTGAAATCCAGCACTACTGCTAACGTGTGCTTGTAGCGCTGGTGCTGGCCGGCGCTACTGCTAAATAGCAGTAGCGAGTGGTATATAACCAACGCTACTGCTAAATGTCTACCTATAAGCATTTTTCTAGTAGTGCAACGCAACATATTAATTTGATCCCATAATAGTTTCCCTTTTCGTGTAAAGCGATAATCCCTAAAGTATTCACGTTGATCCAACGTGTCTCCCATTATAAAGTTGAATGGGGTTTTCTCAGGATTATCAAAGTAGTACATAATATCTCTCACATAATGAGAATCGAGGGTTTTAGGAGTTACCCCATCTCCATGAGTAGCAAGTACACCTAATTTTTTTTGGTATTTCATGTTCCATATCCATAACTAAAGATAGAGAACAACTTAGAATAGCAAAAAAATTTACTTAGTGATAAAGCAAACAAGCACACACGAGAATATTCACCCCACGCTATGACTCCCCGGCAACGGTGCCAGAAAAAGGTCTTGATAACCCGCAAGTATACGGGATAGTTGTAGCCTCTTTCAATAAGTAAGAGTGTCGAACCCAACGAGGAGCTAAAGGTAAAACAAATACTCTCTCAAGTCCTATCGGCCACTGATACGACTCTACGCACGCTTGACGTTCGCTTTACCTAGAACAAGTATGAAACTAGAAGTACTTTGTAGGTGTGATAGGGTAGGTTTTCAAGATAATAAAGAGCACGTAAATAAAAAGTAGGGGCTGTTTATATAAAGAAAAAATAAAGTAAATATAACAAGTGTGGAAAAGTGGTGGTAGGAGTTGTGAAATTGTCCCTAAGCAATTGACTACTTTACTAGACCGATAATCACTATTGCAATTCTATTTGAGGGAGAGGCATAAGCTAACATACTTTATCTACTTGGATCATATGCACTTATGATTGAAACTCTAGCAAGCATCCGCAAATACTAAAGATTCATTAAGGTAAAATCCAACCATAGCATTAAAGTATCAAGTCCCCTTTATCCCATACGCAAACAACATACTTACTCAGGTTTGTGCTTCTGTCACTCACGCCACCCACCATAAGCAAATCATAAACATATTGCAAACCCTACTGCGGGAATCCCTCACGCTTGCGCGACACGGAGGGCACAATAGGACAGCACCTATAATAAAACATGCAACTCAAACCAATCATAGCAATTCATCAATCACCGATAGGACAACGAAAATCTACTCAGACATCATAGGATGGCAACACATCATTGGAAAATAGTATGAAGCATAAAGCACCATGTTCAAGTAGAGGGTACAGCGGGTTGCGGGAGAGTGGACCGCTGGATATAGATGGGGGAAGGTGATGGCGATGTTGGTGAAGATGATGGCGGTGTTGATGAAGATCGCAGTGATGATGATGGCCCCCGGCGGTGTTCCGGCGCCACCGGAAGCAAGGGGGAGAGAGCCCCCCTTCTTCTTCTTCTTCTTCCTTGACCTCCTCCCTAGATGGGAGAAGGGTTTCCCCTCTGGTCCTTGGCTCCCATGGCGTGGGAGGGGCGAGAGCCCCTCCGAGATTGGATCTATCTCTCTGTTTCTGCGTTCTCTGATTCTACCCCTTCACCGTTTCTTTTATATCCGGAGATCCGTAACTCCGATTGCGGTGAATCATTCGCCCAGATTTTTCTCATAAAATTATCTTTCTTGCGGCAAAAGAAGAGCGTCAACCGCCTTACGGGGGGCTCAGGAGAGTCCAGGGCACGCTTGCCTCCCTGGGGCGCGCCCCCTATCTCCTGGCCCCCTCGGGCACCGTCTCGCGTTGATTTTACTTCCCAAAAATCACAAATATTCCAAAATAATTCTTCGTCCGTTTTTATCCCGGTTGTACTCCGTTTGATATGGGTTTTCTGCGAAACAAAAACATGCAATGCAGGAACCGACATTTGAGCATTTGGATCAATATGTTAGTCCCAAAAAATAGTATAAAAAGTTGCCAAAAGTATATAAAAGTTGAATAATATTGGCATGAAACAATCAAAAATTATAGATACGACGGAGACGTATCAGGGATCAATCGTAGTCCTTTCAATAAGTAAGAGTGTCGAACCCAACAAGGAGCAGAAGGAAATGACAAGTGATTTTCAACAAGGTATTTTCTATAAGGCACTGAAATAGTCCGAACAGGTAGTTAGATAACAAAGTAATTTGTAACGTACAAGTAACAGTAACGGTAAATAAAGTGCAACAAGGTAGCCCAATCCTTTTGTGGCAAAAGGCAGGCCAAAACGGACTCTTATTAAGTGAAGTGTTCTTGAGGGCACATAGGAATTTCATCTAGTCACTTTCATCATGTTGGTTTGATTTTCGTTCGCTACTTTGATAATTTGTATGTGGGTGGACTGGTGCTTGGATGTTGTTCTTACTTGAACAAACCTCCCACTTATGATTAACCCCCTCACAAGCATCCGTAACTATGAGAAAAGTATTAAGATAAAATCTAACCATAGCATAAAACATTTGGATCCAAATGGGTCCCTTACGAAGTAGCACATAAACTAGGGTTTAAGCTTCTGTCACTCTAGCAACGCACCATCTAATAACTACTCCACAATACATTCCCTTAGGCCCAAAGATGGTGAAGTGCCATGTAGTCGACGTTAACATGACACCACTAAGGGAATCACAACATACATATCATCAAAATATCAAACACATATCAAGTTCACATGATTACTAGCAACATGACTTCTCCCGTGACCTCAAGAACTAAAGTAACTACTCACAAATGATATTCATGCTCAAGATCAGAGGGGTATTAAATAGCGTAATGGATCTGAACATATAATCTTCCACCAAATAAACCATATAGTAATTAACTACAAGATGTAATCAACACTAATAGTCACCCACAAGTACCAATCTAAGGTTCTGGTACGAAGATTGAACACAAGAGATGAATTATGTTTTGAGAGGAGATGGTGCTTGCTGACCCACAAGTATAGGGGATCTATCGTAGTACTTTCGATAAGTAAAAGTGTCGAACCCAACGAGGAGCAGAAGAAAATGACAAGCGGTTTTCAGCAAGGTATTCTCTGCAAGCACTGAAATTATCGGCAACAGATAGTTTTGTAATAAGATAATTCGTAACGGGTAGCAAGTAACAAAAGTAACTAAGGTGAAGCAAGGTGGCCCAATCCTTTTTGTAGCAAAGGACAAGCCTAGACGAACTCTTATATAATGCAAAGCGCTCCTGAGGACACATGGGAATTGTTGTCAAGCTAGTTTTCATCATGCTCATATGATTCACGTTCGTTACTTTGATAATTCGATATGTGGGTGAACCGGTGCTTGGGTGCTTCCCTTCCTTGGAAAAGCCTCCCACTTATGATTAACCCCTCTCGCAAGCATCCACAACTACGAAAGAAGAATTAAGATATATCTAACCATAGCATGAAACATATGGATCCAAATCAGCCCCTTACGAAGCAACACATAAATTAGAGTTTAAGCTTCTGTCACTCTAGCAACCCATCATCTACTTATTATCTCCCAATGCCTTCCCCTAGGCCCAAATCATGGTGAAGTGTCATGTAGTCGACGTTCACATAACACCACTAGAGGAAAGACAACATACATCTCATCAAAATATCAAATGAATACCAAATTTACACGATTACTTATAACAAGACTTCTTCCATGTCCTCAAGAACAAACATAACTACTCACAAAGCATATTCGTGTTCATAATCAAAGGAGTATTAATTGTAATTACGGATCTGAACAAATGATCTTCCACCGAATAAACCAACTAGCATCAACTACAAGGAGTAATCAACACTACTAGCAACCCACATTGATGACGGGAAAATGGCGGGCGTGAGAACACGCGTCCACGTCATTGATACAGAGTGAAATTTAAATGCATAAAATAAAAATAGAATCAAACATTGCAGGTACATTATTTCCAGAACTCTTACATTTACATAAAAATTCTGTTAATTACATCTCCGAAGAGAAAACCCCTGATTAAGAATTCCAACATATCTATTACATAGGATTGCATCACATTCCTATTACAACATTCTACAAGAGAGATCCTCCTCGCGGTCGACGACGAACTCCTGCTTGGTGAGCTTGAAGTTTGGTTCCATGCAAGTACTCCTCCATGATTTTATGTGTGATGTTTGGGAATATATTTCCTAGCATGCAACCATTTTTGTGTGTTCAACCTCATTTATATGCGGAATGCAGGTTGATTTTGGCAAGGCATAGTTTTATCCTACTTTTGGCACATAGGATATGGGTATGTATTTTCCTTTAGGATTTTTATATGACCTTTTTGGTTTTGGTGGCATATATATATGTGACATGCCAATTTTAATAAGTTTTGCATCATCACATTACTACTATCGCCGCGCGACACCGATGTGGAGCCCGCGTGTAGCATAACGGATTGAAGCTTTCTGACACAATCTTGATGCTTTTTTTATGGTGCATGTGATATGTGCCGTATTTTGTTGACTCTGAGTCCGCCCAGTATCGAGCCTGACCTGAGTAGAGTTTGCTTATGATATTTTGTTTGTTTAAAGCCTATCTGGGCTACATGGAATATCCCTTATCATGTATTTTGCATGAATTTTGTATGCATATGTGGATGTGGAGTGAACTTATTTTTATTAAGTTCTGCTTTACCTGTATTACTACGAACACCGCGTAGCACTAATATAATGCCCGCGTGCAGCGTAACCAAGTAAAGGTTTGTGGAGCAGTTATGGCGTTGCATGATCATATGACATATATAATTTTTTGTTTATGTTTGTACCTTACATGGTATTAGCACTAACTCCACATAGCGTCATTTCATTGGCGCTCGTGTGTAGCATAACACACGTAAAGTAAGTTTGTGATATCCATTTGTGATGATGCTAATAGTTTAGGCTCTTATAGCATTGGAGCATTTCATGACATATTTTATTTGACTTTGGCCAAAATATGTGGCCCGAATGTTTTGTTTAATTTTCTCTCACTTGTATTACTACTAACACCGCGTAGCATTAAGATAATGCCCGCGTGTAGCGTAACCAGGTAAGCTTGGTTTTTATAATGCAACATGTTTTATAATTCATATTGCATGATTTTGGTCTTTATGTGTGGCTTGAACGCATTTTTAATTAAGTTTTTCCTTGCTTGTATTACTACTAACACCGAGTAGCATTAAGATAATGCCCTCGTGTAGCGTAACCAAGTGATGGTTTGTATTTTATGCTCTTGTTTGTATTACAACTTACGTGACACATAATGCCCGTAGCGCAACCAAATAAAAGATTATCATGAGTTCAGCTTAACGCGCTCGTAATTTCATTCCAACTTAGTCATATCCATTTTTTTATGATGACCAAATTAAGGCATTTTTTATATGAGGTTTTTGCACCTATGACACTCTCTTGGTTTGTATCCATGTATAGAGACCAAACCAAGGAACGGGGTGTTCATCTTGGCTTGTATCGCTAAAGGGACCGAACCAAGACGGAGATCAATGGGACGAAGTGCACGCAACATTTAAAGGAACCGTGCTTACAAGAACCATGCATGCTCCTTGACTCGTACCGCGATGGCCGAGCCGAAGGCGAAAGTTTGGGGTAGATATAACATGCTCCTTGGTTTGTACCGCGATGGCCGAACCAAGGACAAAAATTTGGGATGGATGCAACATGCTCTTTAGACTGTACCAAAATAGCCAAACCAAAGACAAAATTCTGAGATAAATTAAACCATGCACCTTAGTCTGTACCGCAATGGCCGGACTAAGGGCGAGAATTTTGGGGAGATGAAACATACACCTTAGTCTGTACCGCAATGGCCGGACGAAGGGCAAGAATTTTGGGTAGATGAAATATGCTCCTTGATTCGTACCGCGATGGCCGAACCAAGAACAAGAATTTTCGGAAGACGAAACATGCCCCCTTGATTTGTACTGTGATGGCCGGACCAAGGGCTAGAAATTTAGAAGAAGAAGGAGAAGAAAGCTCCCTGGCCTGTACCACAATGGCCAAACCAGGGGCCAAAAGAGAGCCATTAAATCTCACCTTCAAACCAACAGGACGCAGCACGCCTGGCTCTTTCTCTTCTCTTCTTTGTGAGTTTGTATATGTGTGTGATTTTTTAGCAGAGGAAAGGAATGAACTGCGGGCCGATGAATGGGTTCGAGGAACCTCAGAGCAGTCCATCCGTCCGGTATTTATAGGAGGTGGAGAGTGCAGCGACAGGCTCCGGTTGTACGCGCGCCCACGTTTTGATCGATCGTGGGATTATGGGGATCGTGGGAGCGAGTGGGGGCTTGCTTCTCTCCCTTTTCTCTATTTCTTTAATCACTAATTGCCTGGCAACCACTAATTAGCCGGTATGGGCTTAAGTCAAGTCCTAATCAATGTGTGGGCTTTGTACACATTCACTCGTGTGCGTGAATGGTTGATGGATTTTTTCAGAATGGATGGGGCTGCACATGCGCATGTACGTAGCCCTTTTAAGGTGACCCCAAGCACACATATACGTGAATAATTTGATTAAGTGGGCTAGGCCTTTAGTTGGAATAGATCACGGAAGCTCATTTCCTTAGCACGACGTTAAGATAAACGTATGCAAAGATATTCTTTCCATCAAAATTATATGTCAATATTTCAATAGCAGTTTGTTACATTTTTAGTATGTCGTCGCACGGAAAAATATATTTCTTTTATATGTGTCACATGACGTTTCATTAACATTGTTGTAGTAATGTCCGCATTTAATCTGTGATCCAGTATTTTAGCAATATAAACACTGCCGTTGACAATTTGAATTTATGTGAACACTAGAATTTCGCCGCCGGTGACGACGTACATGTATGCAAGCTATGTGTCCTCTATCTATATTTTCCTTGGGACAAAACTTGACGAGTATTTATTTGTTTCGTCATATTTTATATCGGTTTAACACGTGTATCGACATTCGAAAATATATCATATGCCTATCTTTGTCGATCCTCAATTTGACAGGTTGATTATATATTTTTTTCAAATTGATTTTTTACTATTGAATGAAATTTTGCCGTTTTGCATTTATATTTTATTTTATATGCATTTTATTTTATCTTGGTCAAAATCCATGTCAACAGATGCCCCTCGAGGTCTGGGTGTGAAAGAATTTTTGTTTTCCATCCAGATCTCGAAACACATTTTTTTTGTTGACCCAAGTTTTACATATGCATACTTGGAACGCAACATTTGAATGAGATCTGCAGTTCATATTTGTGAGATAATGTACTATATCCACCTTTTTTTTGTGATTCAGTTTAGGCTAGCTCGTGACATGTTGGAGCATCATGTTTTTTTTTATACATGAGGCCATTAGCTCATATACTTTTAGTTTAGAGAGGATGATAATTTATACCCGTCTATCCTTGAAGTATTTCATTTTTACATGAGGCTAGTTGTTTAAACTCGAATAGCGTGCGAGTGTTATATTTTGTCTTTTTCATCACATGTGGCTACTAGTTTAAACTTGTATAGCCTGGGAGTATTATATTCATAAGCAAATGTGCCTACTAGTTTATACTCGTATAGCCTGGGAGTATTATATTTATTAAGCAGATGTGGCTACTAGTTTATACTCGTATAGCCTGGGAGTATTATATTTTTTAAGCAGGGGTGGCTACTAGTTTATGCTCGTATAGCCTGGGAGTATTATATTTTTTTAAGCAGATGGCTACTAGTTTATACTCGTATAGCCTGGGAGTATTATATTTTTTAAGCAGATGTGGCTACTAGTTTATACTCGTATAGCCTGGGAGTATTTTTTTTCATATGAGGTTGACACATACCATACTTTTGTAGTCATGCGGCTAACGAATTATGCTTTGCGTAACATCGAAGTATCTGTCGATGTGTTCGCATGGTGCCAATAATTTATATCGGTTTATGGTTTTGTTTGTTGATTTAGTCATAACTCTGACTGTTTGTAGTCATGGGTCATTAAATGGAATGATTTTGGTGAGAAACTTTTTTTTTCCTCATGGTTTCCTATGTTGGTGGCTTTCAGGACCAAGTCCTCAAAAGTGATCAGTCATACCCCTTGTAATTGCCTAGCCACACTTGGTACATGACTATTTATGGACATCCATATTGTGATGGCCTCTATGAATTGGTCTTCACACTAAGGCTTAAAGTTCTTCACCTTGGCCACATGTCACTCTATGTCGCCATATGTTGAACCTCTGTTTCTCGGGCAATCATCCTTTTGAATTATATAAAGAGTGACTAGAGAAGATACACAATCTTCTTTGCTCAACGATGCGCTTTTTATTTCAAAGGTATGCAGATTCTTCCTCCCTTTTGATGGACAAAATCATTTAGTTGAGACAATTGATCCTCCGTAGAGGTCACTCCTCAACCCTCGGAAGTTTTCTCTGCATGATCATTGGCATAACCATATGCACCTGAAAGCCATTTGGTTTGATATAATGCACCCGTAGCATTTCTATGCCATGGGCAAGATAATTGTATGTGGTCATCAGCTGCATTTACAATGAGAAATTCTGAAGCACATATAAAGTCATATGTACTCTTTCTTTGGATAAATTTTGATGGGTTTGCCCCAAGCATTTTCAGATATGGCAAGGTTGGATTTGGCCCCAACCTGTTGGGAGTAAACCTTTGTTTTTTTTTGAACTAGATATTGTGGGTGCATTTTCCCTATGTGCCATTGGATGTAAGCTTCGCATGGACCATCCTTGGATGACGATGGTGACCCCTGTCCCAGTGCTCTTGATTTACCACCATATTTGAACGGTATCCCTTTCGTATGTATATGTCGAGTTAACCATATTTATTGACTATTATTTGTTTTTATTTCTCGTGACCCTTCTTTTGAAAATATGATGCTTTTAGTTCGGTTTCTTGCTAGACTCATGAAATGAGAATGGACTTCTTTTTTACATAGGATATCCATGCTTATACTTTTATCTTGTGAAGCATTGGACAGTTCTTTAAATGATCCAACTTATGTTGATAGGGCTTTGGATCATATGTTTGAAATTGTCCATTCTTTGACTCTATATGATTTGGCAGAATATATTGTTTGTTGGGAACATATTTCCATTCAAAAGAAGTAAGGGAGTGTAATTGATCCCTTTTCCGTTTCGGTGATACTCCCAGGTGGGCTTTTGCAACTTTATTACGAGAGTTTCTGCTATTTTCCAAAACCACTTCTGAACTTGTGGTCAACCATTATGTAGGTGATGAGACAATGATTTTTAATGCCTACTTGTGTTTTCAGTTTGAGCCAGTGAGGCTAGTTTTGGCGAAATGTGATTGCTCTTGCACTTTTTGCTCGAGAGAATAGTATATGCTTGCAGTTTTGGCTCTTGAAGCATTAGAGCGGTTTTAGACACATGTTTATTTAGTTTGACGTTAGGAGTATTTACTCCTATATGCATGTGTGTGAACTTCAATATTTTTGATGAAGATTTAATTTCCATTGATTTGTTGCAACACAGTGTATACTCTTAAGATGTTGGAGTATAATCAAAATTTATAGTTTTTTTGTACATTAGGGACAATCTATACTCATGTTGCCTTGTATACTCATGTGATTTAGAGTATTTTTATGTAGCTCACGTTGTAGGGTGTGATGTACCCTAGCCTCTATAGTTTGGGTGTGATGTACCCTAGCCTCTATAGTTTTCATGTTTCTATATACATTGAGCCTCGAGCTAGATGGTCGCCTCGACTCATTGGTGCATTTCATTTCGTTCTTTATGTCAGTAGCCAGATGATTTGAAAAGACAACAATTTCTTCCCCCTTTTATTGGAGGGCAAGATGAACTTAACCCCAATATTCCTCGATGGTGGTTGTTGTGTTGATCATCAGCTAGAACCCCTTTTTTTTTGAAAAATTCATTTAAGTGTATCCACTCCTTTTTATTTTATAAAGGTGATATGTGTGCAACGTTTGTAGATGTCTTCAACCTTAAAATATCTTATGTTTGGCTACCTTGGACATCTTTTGATACGAAATGTTGATTTCGTAGATGCAACATTTCTAGATGCCTTAGCAGAGTGGATAAGGAATGTTGATTTTGCCCCCAGCCTCGTGTGGAAGAATCTTCATGAGCTTGCATAAAGCTATATGGGAATGCTATATATGAACTCCCCTCCCACGCGCCATGGGGTACCAAAACAAATTAATTTCCATTTCTATGTCTCAGGAGTCCTACATATTCGGACATGTGTAGGTCCCCCTTCCAACATCTATGGAGAACATCTTCCTGAGTCATGTTTAGTACATGAGTTCTTAAGGTAAAACTAGCCCTTGTCCCCTGTACTCTTTTGAATCTATTACCGTAAACTTGCACATTTTTTTACTTTCAATTGGAGTTGTATCCTTTTGGGGTTGCTAAGAACTTTCTGAGCATGGTGATGCGCTTTCATGACCCCACCTTCTTGGTGCTAGTAGCCCCTTTGGGCTAACAATATTCAATCCTAAAACTCTTTTCATCATCAAGCTCACATTTCTTCTTCAAAATTGTTGGGAATGCGTCATTGTGTAATCACTCATATTTCTGTTTCATTTTGTTTTGCCTTTTATTAAATAGCATTTTACTTCGCGATGGGCAACTATGTCATTCTTTATGTTCGACCCTTTGTTATAACCATTAAAAATGATTTTTATGTCTTGAGTAGTTTAAGCATGGTCTGTACTTTCTTAGTGCACCACACCTTACACTCATCAACACAAATTTGCTCAAGTTGACCATAGTTAGCTCTTAAGGTACGGGAACCATCAGTTTATTTGTATTTGTAGTGCCATAGTTTAGACTCAAAAGTTTATTGGAGTATATGTTTTCTGGGTGCCCCAGTTTATACTCATGAGGGTATGGAGTTTTATATATATTTATTTTGGTGATTTTTTTCATCACAGTTTATACTCGTAAGTCGTTGGAGTTTTTTTTTGTGCCCCAGTTTATACTCATGAGGGTATGGAGTATGTTTGATTTTTTTTCTGCATCACAGTTTATACTCATAAGTCATTGGGAAAAAATTGCGCCTCAGTTTATACTCATGAGGGTGTGGAGTATTTTTTTTATGTGCCCCAGTTTATACTCTTAAGGGTATGGAGTACGCTTGATGATTTATTTTCTTTGCATCACAGTTTATACTTGTAAGTCATGGGAGTCTTTTTTTTTGTGGTGTGCCACAGTTTATACTCTTGAGGGTATGGAGTATGCTTGATGATTTCTTTTCTTTGCATCGCAGTTTATACTCGTAAGTTGTTCGAGTAATTTTTTTGTGCCCCAGTTTAGACTCATGAGGGTATGGAGTATGTTTGATGATTTTTTTTCATCACAGTTTAGACTCATAAGTTGTTGGAGTATATTTGTTTTAATGCCACAGTTTATACTCATGAGGTATTGGAGTATTTTCCTTTGTGTGCCCCAGTTTAGACTCGTGAGGGTATGGGGTATATTTTTCTTGTGAGCCCCAGTTTATACTCATGAGGGTATGGAGTATGTTTGATGATTTTTTTCATCACAGTTTAGACTCATAAGTTGTTGGAGTATATTTGTTTTTATGCCACAGTTTATACTCGTGAGGTATTGGAGTATGTTTGATCATTTTTTTTTCATCACAGTTTAGACTCATAAGTTGTTGGAGTATATTTGTTTTTATGCCACAGTTTATACTCGTGAGGAATTGGAGTATTTTCCTTTGTGTGCCCCAGTTTATACTCTTGAGGGTATGGAGTATATGTTTCTTTTAAGTCACAGCTTGTACTCGTAAGTTATAGGAGTAATATATGTTTTATACCACAGTTTATACTCGTGAGGTATTGGAGTATGCTCCCTTTTTCTGCATCACAGTTTAGACTCATAAGTTGTTGGAGTATATGTTTTCTATTGTGCCCCAGTTTAGACTCGTGAGGGTATGGAGTGTATTTTTCTGTGTGCCCCAGTTTATACTCATGAGGGTATGGAGTAATATTTTTTTTATCATAGTTTAGACTCGTAAGTTTATTGGAGTGTAGTTTTTTGGGAGCCCCAGTTTAGACTCGTGAGGGTATGGAGTGTATTTTTCTTTGTGCCCCAGTTTATACTCATGAGGGTATGGAGTAATATTTTTTTTCTATCACAGTTTAGACTCGTAAGTTTATTGGAGTGTATTTTTTTGGGTGCCCCTGTTTAGACTCGTGAGGGTATGGAGTGATTTTGTTTTGTGTGTCACAATTTTCTTTAAATAATGTTGCACCATTTGTATCGCGAGCATTAATGCAAAATATATGCCATTTCCCTTCAGATTCACTTGTCTTCTATGAGAACAAAATTATGATGATACAAGAACATTTTATTCCCTGCATCATCATATTAAAAAAAATGCACCTAGTGAAATATTCATAGCCATAATATAAAGAAACAATGGTCATGTACATCCTTTTCTTTGATAAAGACTGAACAACCTTTTTCTTACATATTTCACCTAGGAACAAACCTTTCAACGAGTTCTAAGATAACTGGTTATGTTGGAATGTCGCCTGTAAACCTCGAAGCTCGCATAGGCATCCAAGCATGCATACTTGATCTCGTCATGATCCAGGTTGGACTTTTCCCACTGACTGACAGTGATGCTTTTGTCCTTGTTAAGACTTATGTTTGCAACCTTCTTTGCTAGCTTCTCCAATGAAGCCAAATTGCCTACTTTTTGGTTAGGAACCTTGATACCCAGTCCCTGCACATCAACAGATTTTCTGATACCCAAGTTATAGAACTTGAGTTTTTCTATGTCATTGCCAATGGCCGCACCCGCAAATTCGACTGTGTCATTGTCAAGGAAGTTGCGCAGAAGTGGAGGGATAAAACTCTTGGCATGAGCCTGGTATAGCTGGTAAATTAGGCAATGCTTGCCCACATAAAGCTGCAAGACAGCAGCACGTTGTGGCTCTTGATTAGAGAGAACAACTTGTTCCTCAAGTGGAAGCTTCTTACGCTCTTTGCTGTGGACATATCTAGTGTATTCACAGTCAAGGCCAACAACACGCCACTTGGCATGATTAAGATACTTTTTCCAGATGAACCTGATGAAGGCAACAACTGTTGAAGGGTTGCTAGTCACCGTAGTATGAATTCTTATACCGCCCTTGCTGATATGAAAAAGGCGATCTGGATGATTGTTGTCGACACTCTTGGGGAATTGGATACGAACTTTGCCGACCTTAATATTGTGAAGGTTGACATGGCGAACATTTCTTTGTTGAGGTTGATGGCACACCGACTCCAACGAAGTCTGAGAGGAATCATATGCAATGGGTGTTGATGACGACAAAGGACTTGACAATGTTGACGTTGGGTTCACATGACATGTTTCATAGCCATGGGAATTGCGGTGCTTTTTCTTGCATTCAAGGGGAAACTTGAGAACCGTCTGAGAGCATTCTCCAATGGATTTATCAGCCAGCGGAAGAATAGGCTCTGAAGCATCAACTTGACCTTTATTCTGAACATTTGACGTCCTTCCATGAAGAAACGATAAGGAGCGAAATATAGTCATGGTATTGCCCCCATTCATAGGTTGCTCATAGTGGAGTTTGTCCATTGTCTTCCCTTCTCCTTGTTTGTCTACCCTCATACTTCCCCCAAACTTGAGTGGAGAGAAGACTTCCATTCCTTGGTCATGTTCAGTCGGTGATGCAGTCATATTATCCAGATGCTGATTTGTTGATGTCGCACATGGACCAACTGGCACATCAAGCCAAATGTCTCCAATGCGGAGTCTCATTGACTGCCGCACCCGACCTTCCATACCTTCAAACTAAAGAAAACCATATATTAGTTTTCTTCATCCTTTTTTCGTGTATACGTACATAATACTTTATGTTTCATGTATTATGGAAATTCATGTGTTGCAATCCTATGTTGGAATTCGAAGATGAGGGAGAAATATGTCCCATTTGGGCGTGCAGAATCGATGACGGAAAATGGCGGGCGTGAGAACACGCGTCCACGTCATTGATACAGAGTGAAATTTAAATGCATAAAATAAAAATAGAATCAAACATTGCAGGTACATTATTTCCAGAACTCTTACATTTACATAAAAATTCTGTTAATTACATCTCCGAAGAGAAAACCCCTGATTAAGAATTCCAACATATCTATTACATAGGATTGCATCACATTCCTATTACAACATTCTACAAGAGAGATCCTCCTCGCGATCGATTTACGAACTCCTGCTTGGTGAGCTTGAAGTTTGGTTCCATGCAAGTACTCCTCCATGATTTTATGTGTGATGTTTGGGAATATATTTCCTAGCATGCAACCATTTTGTGTGTTCAACCTCATTTATATGCGGAATGCAGGTTGATTTTGGCAAGGCATAGTTTTATCCTACATTTGGCACATAGGATATGGGTATGTATTTTCCTCTAGGATTTTTATATGACCTCTTTGGTTTTGGTGGCATATATATATGTGACATGCCAATTTTAATAAGTTTTGCATCATCACATTACTACTATCGCCATGACGACACCGATGTGGAGCCAGCGTGTAGCATAACGGATTGAAGCTTTCGACACAATCTTGATGCTTTTTTATGGTGCATGTGATATGTGCCGTATTTTGTTGACTCGAGTCCGCCCGATGTCGAGCCTGACCTGAGTAGAGTTTGCTTATGATATTTTGTTTGTTTAAAGCCTATCTGGGCTACATGGAATATCCTTATCATGTATTTTGCATGAATTTTGTATGCATATGTGGATGTGGAGTGAACTTATTTTTATTAAGTTTTGCTTTACCTGTATTACTACGAACACCGCGTAGCACTAATATAATGCCCGCGTGCAGCGTAACCAAGTAAAGGTTTGTGGAGCAGTTATGGCGTTGCATGATCATATGACATATATAATTTTTTGTTTATGTTTGTACCTTACATGGTATTAGCACTAACTCCACATAGCGTCATTTCATTGGCGCTCGTGTGTAGCATAACACACGTAAAGTAAGTTTGTGATATCCATTTGTGATGATGCTAATAGTTTAGGCTCTTATAGCATTGGAGCATTTCATGACATATTTTATTTGACTTTGGCCAAAATATGTGGCCCGAATGTTTTGTTTAATTTTCTCTCACTTGTATTACTACTAACACCGCGTAGCATTAAGATAATGCCCGCGTGTAGCGTAACCAGGTAAGCTTGGTTTTTATAATGCAACATGTTTTATAATTCATATTGCATGATTTTGGTCTTTGCGTGTGTGGCTTGAACGCATTTTTAATTAAGTTTTTCCTTGCTTGTATTACTACTAACACCGAGTAGCATTAAGATAATGCCCTCGTGTAGCGTAACCAAGTGATGGTTTGTATTTTATGCTCTTGTTTGTATTACAACTTACGTGACACATAATGCCCGTAGCGCAACCAAATAAAAGATTATCATGAGTTCAGCTTAGCGCGCTCGTAATTTCATTCCAACTTAGTCATATCCATTTTTTTATGATGACCAAATTAAGGCATTTTTTATATGAGGTTTTTGCACCTATGACACTCTCTTGGTTTGTATCCATGTATAGAGACCAAACCAAGGAACGGGGTGTTCATCTTGGCTTGTATCGCTAAAGGGACCGAACCAAGACGGAGATCAATGGGACGAAGTGCACGCAACATTTAAAGGAACCGTGCTTACAAGAACCATGCATGCTCCTTGACTCGTACCGCGATGGCCGAGCCGAAGGCGAAAGTTTGGGGTAGATATAACATGCTCCTTGGTTTGTACCGCGATGGCCGAACCAAGGACAAAAATTTGGGATGGATGCAACATGCTCTTTAGACTGTACCAAAATAGCCAAACCAAAGACAAAATTCTGAGATAAATTAAACCATGCACCTTAGTCTGTACCGCAATGGCCGGACTAAGGGCGAGAATTTTGGGGAGATGAAACATACACCTTAGTCTGTACCGCAATGGCCGGACGAAGGGCAAGAATTTTGGGTAGATGAAATATGCTCCTTGATTAGTACGCGATGGCGAACCAAGAACAAGAATTTTCGGAAGACGAAACATGCCCCTTGATTTGTACTGTGATGGCGGACCAAGGGCTAGAAATTTAGAAGAAGAAGGAGAAGAAAGCTCCTGGCCTGTACCACAATGGCCAAACCAGGGGCCAAAGAGAGCCATTAAATCTCACCTTCAAACCAACAGGACGCAGCACGCCTGGCTCCTTCTCTTCTCTTCTTTGTGAGTTTGTATATGTGTGTGATTTTTAGCAGAGGAAAGGAATGAACTGCGGGCGATGAATGGGTTCGAGGAACCTCGAGCAGTCCATCCGTCCGTATTTATAGGAGGTGGAGAGTGCAGCGACAGGCTCGGTTGTCTGCGCATACGTTTTGATCGATCGTGGGATTATGGGGATCGTGGGAGCGAGTGGGGCTTGCTTCTCTCCTTTTCTCTATTTCTTTAATCACTAATTGCCTGGCAACCACTAATTAGCGGTATGGGCTTAAGTCAAGTCCTAATCAATGTGTGGGCTTTGTACACATTCACTCGTGTGCGTGAATGGTTGATGGATTTTTCAGAATGGATGGGGCTGCACATGCGCATGTACGTAGCCCTTTTAAGGTGACCCCAAGCACACATATCGTGAATAATTTGATTAAGTGGGCTAGGCCTTTAGTTGGAATAGATCACGGAAGCTCATTTCCTTAGCACGACGTTAAGATAAACGTATGCAAAGATATTCTTTCCATCAAAATTATATGTCAATATTTCAATAGCAGTTTGTTACATTTTTAGTATGTCGTCGCACGGAAAAAATATATTTCTTTTATATGTGTCACATGACGTTTCATTAACATTGTTGTAGTAATGTCCGCATTTAATCTGTGATCCAGTATTTTAGCAATATAAACACTGCCGTTGACAATTTGAATTTATGTGAACACTAGAATTTACGCCGCCGTGACGACGTACATGTATGCAAGCTATGTGTCCTCTATCTATATTTTCCTTGGGACAAAACTTGGCGAGTATTTATTTGTTTCAGTCATATTTTATATCGGTTTAACACGTGTATCGACATTCAAAATATATCATATGCCTATCTTTGTCGATCCTCAATTTGACAGGTTGATTATATATTTTTTCAAATTGATTTTTACTATTGAATGAAATTTTGCCGTTTTGCATTTATATTTTATTTTATATGCATTTTATTTTATCTTGGTCAAAATCCATGTCAACAGATGCCCTCGAGGTGCAGGTGTGAAAGAATTTTGTTTTCCATCCAGATCTCGAAACACATTTTTTTTGTTGACCCAAGTTTTACATATGCATACTTGGAGCACAACATTTGAATGAGATCTGCAGTTCATATTTGTGAGATAATGTACTATATCCACCTTTTTTTTGTGATTCAGTTTAGGCTAGCTCGTGACATGTTGGAGCATCATGTTTTTTTTTATACATGAGGCCATTAGCTCATATACTTTTAGTTTAGAGAGGATGATAATTTATACCCGTCTATCCTTGAAGTATTTCATTTTTACATGAGGCCATTAGCTCATATACTTTTAGTTTAGAGAGGATGATAATTTATACCAATCTGAGGTTTTGAGAAAAAGATCGGATACAAGAGATGAACTAGGGTTTGAGAGGAGATGGTGCTGGTGAAGATGTTGATGGAGATTGACCCCCTCTCGATGAGAGGATCGCTGGTGATGACGATGGCTTCGATTTTCCCCTCCCGGAAGGGAAGTTTCCCCAGCTGAACAGCTCCGCCGGAGCCCTAGATTGGTTCTGCCCAGGTTTCGCCTCGAGACGGCGGAGCTTCATCCCGAAAGCTTCCTTATGATTTTTTCCACGCAAAAACCCTTCATATAGAAGAAGATGGGCATCGGGGGCCTGCCGGGTGGGCGGCAAGGCAGGGGGCACGCCCAGGGGGTAGGGCACGCCCCCACCCTTGTGGTTGACTGGTGGGTCCCCCTGGTGCTTTCTTCGTCCAATATTTTTATTAATTCCAAAATGACTTTCCGTAAAGTTTCAGGACTTTTGGAGTTGTGCCGAATAGGTCTCTAATATTTGCTCCTTTTCCAGCCCAGAATTCCAGCTGCCGGCATTCTGCCTCTTCATATAAACCTTGTAAAATAAGAGAGAAAAGGCATAACTATTGTGCTATAATGTGTAACAACAACCCATAATGCAATAAATATCAATATAAAAACTTGATGCAAAATGGACGTATCAACTTCCCCAAGCTTAGACCTCGCTTGTCCTCAAGCAAAAACTGAAATCGAAAAATATGTCCACATGTTTAGAGGTAGAGGTGTCGAAAAAATAAAATACGGACATGAGGGCATCATGATCATCTTTAGAACAGCAACATATATTATCATATAATTTCTTATGCTAAAGTAACAATTCGTTCACAAGGTAAAATATGAATCAAAAACTTCATTGAAAACTAACAAACTATGATCTTAGTCATTGAAGCAATTGCAATTTATCATAACATCGGAAAGAGCCAATTAAGAGCTTTTCAGCAAGTCCACATACTCAACTATCATTTAGTCTTTCACAATTGCGAACACTCACGTGATACTTATGGGTTCAAAGCCTCAGTCGGACACAGAGAAAGATAGGGGCTTATAGTTTTGCCTCCCAACTTTTTACCTCAAGGGTAATGTCAACAATAATACTTTATGATAACCCACATCCGAGTGGATATATATCTCTGGATCTTTCTCCAACACACAGTGCTTGCCAAAAGGAAAAAAGTGTAAAAAGGAAGGTGAAGATCACCATGACTCTTGTATAAGGGTAGAAGATAAAAGTAAAAGATAGGCCCTTTGCAGAGGGAAGCAGAGGTTGTCATGCACTTTTATGGTTGGATGCACAAAATCTTAATGCAAAAGAACGCCACTTTATATTGTCGCTTGTGATAAAGAACTTTATTATGCAGTCTGTCATTTTTATTACTTCCATATCACAAGTTCATATAAAGCTTATTTTCTTCACACTAATAGATCATACATATTTAGAGAGCAATTTTTATTTCTTACACCGATGAAAACTTACTTGAAGGATCTTACTCAATTCATAGGTAGGTATGGTGGACTCTCATGGCAAAACTGGGTTTAAGGGATATTTGGAAGCACAAGTAGTATCTCTACTTGGTGCAAAGGATTTGTCTAGCATAAGAGGGAAAAGCAAGCTCAACATGTTGGAGGATCCATGACAATATAACTTCTATTCCGATATAAGAAAACATAACCCAATTTATGTTGTCTTTCTTGTCCAACATCAACTTTTTGGCATGTCATATTTTAATGAGTGCTCACAATTACAAAAGATATCCAAGATAGTATATTTATATGTGAAACCTCTCTTTCTTTGTTACTTCTATTAATTGCAACAATGACCAAAACTATGTTTGTCAACTCTCAACAAATTTTATTCATCATACTCTTTATATGTGAAGTCATCACTCTCCATAAGATCATTATATGATCTTTTTATTTCTTTTTGTTCCTTCTCTTATTTTATTCCCTCAAGATCATAGCAAGAAATCAAAGGCCTCAACTCAAATCTACTCTTTATTATATAGAACTCATGGATTCGATTACATGGATAAATCTCAAAAAAAAAACTCAAAGCTAAATCATACTAAAATTTTATTCTACTAGATCAAGATATAACCAAAAGGATCAAACTAAGAAAAACGATAAAGGTAAAGGTGTGATGGTGATACAGTATCGGGGCACCTTCCCCAAGCTTGCCAGTTGCCAACGGGAGTGCCCATACCCAAGTATTTAGGTCTCTTTCTTCGGAGGTGGTGATGATGGAGTTGTTGATGATGAAGTGTGACACTTCAAGCTCAGGAGGTACTCCAGTCTACGAATGATGCTCTGGAGGGCGATGACATGATCTTGCAACAAAATATTTTCATGAGTGAAATATTTATTTTGAACACGAACCATTTCAATGATCCTAAAAGGTTCAATTTCAGTAGGAGTAAGGTGATTGTAGTATGGTTGAAGGATGTCTTCTTCTTCTGCTGCTGGAAGTTGGTCTTCCATGATTTTCTTGATCTTATAACCCTTGACGGTGTCCTCGGGTTCTTATCCCTTTATCTCCATGTTCATCAGCCAAGCATCCCCTTCTTCCTTGTTGGAGGAGGAGGAAGACATGATGCATGGCCTTGAAAACTCTGGCAGAAATAATATAAACTCCATAGCAGTAGCGCTTTTAACTGGAGACGCGCTACTACTATGCATGTAGCAGTAGCACATTCTGCAAAACGCGCTACTACAAATTTAAGGCTAAGCATGTAAAAAAAATCAAAAATACATTGATCATCAATGATCTTTTTGTGTAGAATCTAAATTATCAATAGAACCGGGGAAGATTCCTATTGCGGCCACATATCCTACACATAGAGTTCAATGAAGACCAAGTAGTTGTAATGGTTTGAGAAGTAACGTATTTAAGGTGGTAAACACCCTATTCGTGGAGCGAGGTGGGACTAAACTTAGTTGCAACGAGTGGACTAAACTTAGTAGCAGCGAGTGTTGGCGAAAAGCGTTGCGGCTAAGTTCAATATCAGTAGTGCGTTTACAAAACTGGTGCTACTATACCTAGTCTGGCGCCAACATCATGGCAATATTAGTAGTAACGCTCTTTTTTTTCTAACGCGCTACTGCTACATTTGTATCAGTAGCGCGGTTTGACTCCGCGCGCTACTGCTAAGTAGCAGTAGCGCCTTATTTTAAGTCGCACTGCTGGTAAGATTTTGTGTATAAGGTTTTTCCTAATAGTGGAATGGTGAAAGTGTAGTTTCGTTCTGATGGCTATCTTAAAGAGAATGTGGGGGTGTAGGGGTATTTATAGTCTGCACCCAAAATTCGACAGTTACACACTTTTGCCTCAACTCGGTGCCACCGATCCAAAATTTCGGTGAGACCGACGTGTGTAAAAGATATGAACGTTGGGCTTTTCGGTGAGACCGAACTGGAAATCTTGACAGGCCGAAATGCGATGACCTAAGCAAGACTTCATTTTGGTAATTCCGATCGGTTCAACTCGGTGATTCCGAAATGAACAAATTGGATTACAGAAACTTGGTTGCTACAACTCGGTGAAACCAATCGTCATCTCTGTTGGGGAACGTAGTAATTTCAAAAAAATTCCTACGCACACGCAAGATCATGGTGATGCATAGCAACGAGAGGGGAGAGTGTTGTCCACGTACCCTCGTAGACCGAAAGCGGAAGCGTTAGAACAACGCAGTTGATGTAGACGTACGTCTTCATGGCCCGACCGATCAAGCACCGAAGCTACGACACCTCCGAGTTCTAGCACACGTTCAGCTCGATGACGTCCCTCGTACTCCGATCAAGCCGAGTGTCGAGGGAGAGTTCCGTCAGCACGACGGCGTGGTGACGATCTTGATGTTCTACCGTCACAGGGCTTCGCCTAAGCACCGCTACAATATTATCGAGGAGGACTATGGTGGAGGGGGGCACCGCACATGGCTAAGAGATCAAGAGATCAATTGTTGTGTCTCCAAGGGCTGCCTCCCTCCCCGTATATAAAGGAGTGGAGGATGGGGAGGGCCGGACCTCTCTCTATGGCGCGCCCTAGGGAAGTCTTCTCCCTTTCCTAGTAGAACTAGGAGCCCTTCCAAGTAGAAGGAGTAGGAGAGAAGGAAAGGGAAGGGAGAAGGAGAAGGAAGGAAGGGGCGCCCCCCTCCCTAGTCCAATTCGGACTAGTCCATGGGGATGGGTGCGGCCACCCTTTGTGGCCTTTCTCTCCTTTCCCGTATGGCCCATTAAGGCCCAATACAAATTCCCGTAACTCTCCGGCACTCCGAAAAATACCCGAACCAATCGGAACCTTTCCGATGTCCGAATATAGTCGTCCAATATATCGATCTTTACGTCTCGACCATTTCGAGACTCCTCGTCATGTCCCCGATGTCATCCAGGACTCCGAACTCCTTCGGTACATCAAAACTCATAAACTCATAATAAAGCTGTCGTCGAAACCTTAAGCGTGCGGACCCTACGGGTTCGAGAACTATGTAGACATGACCGAAACACGTTTCCGGTCAATAACCAATAGCGGAACCTGGATGCTCATATTGGCTCCTACATATTCTATGAAGATCTTTATCGGTCAAACCGCATAACAACATACGTTGTTCCCTTTGTCATCGGTATGTTACTTGCCCGAGATTCGATCGTCGGTATCTCAATGCCTAGTTTGATCTCGTTACCGGCAAGTCTCTTTACTCGTTATGTAATGCATCATCCTGCAACTAACTCATTAGTCACATTGCTTGCAAGGCTTATAGTGATGTGCATTACCGAGAGGGCGCAGAGGTACCTCTCCGACAATCGGAGCGACAAAACCTAATCTCGAAATACGCCAACTCAACATGTACCTTTGGAGACACCTGTAGAGCTCTTTTATAATCACCCAGTTATGTTGTGACGTTTGGTAGCACACAAAGTGTTCCTCCGGTAAATGAGAGTTGCATAATCTCATAGTTGTAAGAACATGTATAAGTCATGAAGAAAGCAATAGCAACATACTAAACGATCAAGTGCTAAGCTAACGGAATGGGTCAAGTCAATCACATCATTCTTCTAATGATGTGATCCCGTTAATCAAATGACAACTCATGTCTATGGCTAGGAAACACAACCATCTTTGATCAACAAGCTAGTCAAGTAGAGACATACTAGTGACACTATGTTTGTCTATGTATTCACACATGTATTATGTTTCCGGTTAATACAATTCTAGCATGAATAATAAACATTTATCATGACATAAGGAAATAAATAATAACTTTATTATTGCCTCTAGGGCATATTTCCTTCAGTCTCCCACTTGCACTAGAGTCAATAATCTAGTTCACATTGCCATGTGATTTAACACCAATATTCATATCTGTATATGATTAACACCCATAGTTCACATCGTCATGTGACCAACACCCAAAGGGTTTACTAGAGTAAATAATCTAGTTC
Organism: Aegilops speltoides; assembly: GCA_021437245.1. Lineage (NCBI taxonomy): Eukaryota > Viridiplantae > Streptophyta > Magnoliopsida > Poales > Poaceae > Aegilops > Aegilops speltoides. The sequence continues at coordinate 527,748,349 of CM038147.1, forward strand.
GCATCGCTATGTGATTAACACCCAAAGAGTACTAAGGTGTGATCATGTTTTGCTCATGAGAGAAGCTTAGTCTACGGGTCTGTCACATTCAGAGCCGTATGTATTTTGCAAATATTCTATGTCTACAATGCTCTGCACGGAGCTACTCTAGCTAATTGCTCCCACTTTCAATATGTATCCAGATTGAGACTTAGAGTCATCTGGATCGGTATAAAAGCTTGCACCATTGTAACTCTTTACGACGGGCTCTTTTGTCACCTCCATAATCGAGAAATATTTCCTTAGTCCTCACTAAGGATATTCTTGACCGTTGTCCAGTGATCTACTCTTAGATCAAAATTGTACTCCCTTGCCAAACTCAGAGCAAGGTATACAATAGGTCTGGTACACAACATAGCATACTTTATAGAACCTATGACTGAGGCATAGGGAATGACTTTTCATTCTATATCTATTTTCTGCCATGGTCGGGTTTTGAGTCTTACTCAATTTCACACCTTTGCAACACAGGCAAGAACTCTTTCTTTGACTGTTCCATTTTGAACTACTTCAAAATCTTGACAATGTATGTACTTACTGAAAAAAACTTATCAAGCGTCTTGATTTATCTCAATAGATCTTGATGCTCAATATGTAAGTAGCTTTACTGAGGTCTTTATTTTAAAGAAATCCTTTCAAATACTCCTTTATGCTTTCCAGAAAAAAATTCTACATCATTTCTGATCAACAATATATACTATGAGAAATGCTGTAGTGCTCCCACTCACTTTCCTGTAAATACAGGCTTTACCGCAAATCGTATAAAACTATATGCTTTGATCAACTTATCAAAGCGTATATTCCAACTCTGAGATGCTTGCACCAGTCCATAGATGGATTGCTGGAGCTTGCACATTTTGTTAGCACCTTTAGGATTGACAAAACCTTCTGGTTGCATCATATACAACTTTTCTTTAAGAAAACCATTAAGGAATGCAGTTTTGACATCCACTTGCCAGATTTCATAAATTGTGGCAATTGCTAACATGATTCGGATAGACTTAAGCATCGCTACAGTTAAGAAAATCTCGTTGTAGTCAACACTTTGAACTTCTTGAAAATCTTTTTGTGACAAGTCGAGCTTTGTAGATAGTAACACTACTATCAGCGCCTATCTTTCTCTTGAAGATCCTTTTATACAATATGGCTTGCCGATCATCGGGCAACTCCACCAAAGTCCACACTTTGTTCTCATACATGGATCCCATCTCAGATTTCAGGGCCTCAAGCCATTTCGCGGAATCTGGGCTCATCATCGCTTCCTCATAGTTCGTAGGTTCATCATGGTCTAGTAACATGACTTCCGGAACAGGATTACCGTACCACTCTGGTGCGGACTATAATTTGGAAGACCCACGAGGTTTTGTAGTAACTTAATCTGAAGTTTCTTGATCATCATCATTAGATTCCTCACTAATTGGTGTAGGAATCACTGGAACTGATTTCTATGATGAACTACTTTCCAATTCAGGAGAAGGTACAAATTATCTTATCAAGCTCTTACTTTCCTCCCACTCACTTCTTTCGAGAGAAACTCCTTCTCTAGAAAGGATCGATTCTTAGCAACGAATATCTTGCCTTCAGATCTGTGATAGAAGGTGTACCCAACAGTTTCCTTTGGGTATTCTACGAAGACGCATTTCTCCGATTTGGGTTCGAGCATATCAGGTTGAAACCATTTTCACATAAGCATCGCAACTCCAAACTTTAAGAAACGACAGCTTAGGTTTACTGCTAAACCATAGTTCATACTGTGTCGTCTCAACGGATTTAGATGGTGCCCTATTTAAAGTGAATGCAGCTATCTCTAATGCATAACCCCAAAACGATAGTGGTAAATCGGCAAGATACATCATAGATCACACCATATCCAATAAAGTGCGGTTACGATGCTCGGACACACCATTACCCTATGGTGTTCCATGTGGCGTGAGCTGCGAAACTATTCCACATTGTTTAAAATGAAGGCCAAACTCGTAACTCAAATATTTTCCTCCATGATCAGATCGTACAAACTTTATTTTCTTGTTACGATGATTCTCCACTTCACTCTGAAATTCTTTGAACTTTTTCAAATGTTTCAGACTTGTGCTTCATTAAGTAGATATACCCATATCTGCTCAAATCATCTTGTGAAGGTCAGAAAATAACGATACTTGCCACGAGCATCAACACTCATTGGATCGCATACATCGGTATGTATTATTTCCAATAAGTCAGTAGCTCGTTCCATTGTTCCAGAGAACGGAGTTTTAGTCATCTTGCCCAAAAGGCACGGTTCGCAATCATCAAATGATTCATAACCAAGTGATTTCGAAAATCCATCTTTATGGAGTTTCTTCATGCGCTTTACACCGATATGACCCAAACGGTAGTGCCATACATAAGTTGCACTATCATTATTAACTTTGCATCTTTTGGCATCAATATTATGAATATGTGTATCACTATGATCGAGATCCAACAAACTACTTTCATTGGGTGTATGACCATCGAAGGTCTTATTCATGTAAACAGAATAACAATTATTCTCTAACTTTAAATGAATAACCATATCGCAATAAACATGATTAAATCATATTCACGCTCAACGCAAACGCCAAATAACATTTATTTAGGTTTAACACCAATCCCGAAAGTATAGGGAGTGTGCGATGATGATCATATCAATCTTGGAACTACTTCCAACACTCATCGTCACTTCCCCTTCAACTAGTCTCTGTTTAATCTGTAACTCCTGTTTCGAGTTACTAATCTTAGCAAGCGAACAAGTATCAAATACTCAGGGGCTACTATAAACACTAGTAAGGCACACATCAATAACCTTTATATGAAATATACCCTTGTTCACTTTGCCATCCTTCTTATCCACCAAATATTCAGGGCATTTCCGCTTCTAGTGACCATTTCCTTTGCAGTGTAAGCACTCAGTTTCAAGCTTTGGTCCAGCTTTGGGCTTCTTCGCGGGAGTGACAACTTGCTTGCCATTCTACTTGAAGTTCTCTTTCTTTCCCTTTGACCTTTTCTTGAAACTAGTGGTCTTGTCAATCATCAACACTTGATGCTCTTTCTTGATTTCTACCTTCGTCGATTTCAACATCACGAAGAGCTCGGGAATCGTTTTCGTCATCCCTTTCATACTATAGTTCATCACGAAGTTCTAGTAACTTGGTTATGGTGACTAGAGAACTCTGTCAATCACTATCTTATCTGGAAGATTAACTCCCACTTGATTCAAGCGATTGTAGTACCTAGACAATCTGAGCACATGCTCACTAGTTGAGCGATTCTCCTGCATCTTTTAGCCATAGAACTTGTTGGAGACTTCATATCCCTCAACTCGGGTATTTGCATGAAATATTAACTTCAACTCCTGGAACATCTCATATGGTCCATGACGTTCAAAACGTCTTTGAAGTCCCGATTCTAAGCCGTTAAGCATGGTGCACTAAACTATCAAGTAGTCATCATATTGAGCTAGCCAAACGTTCATAACGTCTGCATCTGCTCCTGCAATAGGTCTGTCACCTAGCGGTGCATCAAGGACATAATTCTTCTGTGCAGCAATGAGGATAAACCTCAGATCACGGATTCAATCCGCATCATTGCTACTAACATTTTTCAACACAATTTTCTCTAGGAACATATCAAAATAAACATATGAAAGCAACAACGCGAGCTAGTGATCTACAACATAATTTGCAAAATACTACCAGGTACTAAGTTCATGATAAATTTAAGTTCAATTAATCATATTACTAAAGAACTCCCACTTAGATAGACATCTCTCTAGTCATCTAAGTGATCACATGATCCAAATCAACTAAACCATGTCCGATCATCACGTGAGATGGAGTAGTTTTCAATGGTGAACATCACTATGTTGATCATATCTACTATATGATTCACATTCGACCTTTCAGTCTCCGTGTTCCGAGGCCATATCTGTATATGCTAGGCTCGTCAAGTTTAACTCGGTATTCGCGTGTGCAACTGTTTTGCACCGTTGTATTTGAACGTAGAGCCTATCACACCCGATCATCACGTGGTGTCTCGGCCACGAAGAACTTTCGCAAGCGGTGCATACTTAGGAGAACACTTCTTGATAATTAGTGAGAGATCATCTTAAAATGCTACCGTCAATCAAAGCAAAATAAGATGCATAAAGGATAAAGATCACATGCAATAAATATAAGTGATATGATATGGCCATCATCATCTTGTGCTTGTGATCTCCATCTCAAGCACCGTCGTGATCACCATCGCCATCCTTTGGCGCGACACCTTGATCTCCATCGTAGCATCGTTGTCGTTCGCCATCTATTGCTTCTACGACTATCGCTACCGCTTAGTGATAAAGTAAAGAAATTACAGGGCGTTTGCATTTCATACAATAAAGCGACAACCATATGGCTCCTGCCAGTTGCCGATAACTTCGGTTACAAAACATGATTATCTCATATAATAAAATATAGCATCACGTCTTGACCATATCACATCACAACATGCCCTGCAAAAACAAGTTAGACGTCCTCTACTTTGTTGTTGCAAATTTTACATGGCTGCTACGGGCTGAGCAAGAACTGTTCTTACATACGCATCAAAACCACAACGATAGTTCGTCAAGTTAGTGATGTTTTAACCTTCGCAAGGACCGGGCGTAGCCACACTCGGTTCAACTAAAGTTGGAGAAACAGACACCTGCCAGCCACCTGTGTGCAAAGCACGTTGGTAGAACCAGTCTCGCGTAAGCGTACGCGTAATGTCGGTCCGGGCCGCTTCATCAACCAATACCGCTGAACCAAAGTATGACATGCTGGTAAGTAGTATGACTTGTATCGCCCACAACTCACTTGTGTTCTACTCGTGCATATAACATCAAACCATAAAACCTAGGCTCGGATGCCACTGTTGGGGAACGTAGTAATTTCAAAAATTTCCTACGCACACGCAAGATCATGGTGATGCATAGCAACGAGAGGGGAGAGTGTTGTCCACGTACCCTCGCAGACCGAAAGCGGAAGCGTTAGAACAACGCGGTTGATGTAGTCATACGTCTTCACGGCCCGACCGATCAAGCAACAAAAATACGGCACCTCCGAGTTCTAGCACACGTTCAGCTCGATGACGTCCCTCGTACTCCGATCTAGCCGAGTGTCGAGGGAGAGTTCCGTCAGCACGACGGCATGGTGACGATCTTGATGTTCTACCGTCGCAGGGCTTCGCCTAAGCACTGCTACAATGTTATCGAGGAGGACTGTGGTGGAGGGGGGCACCGCACACGGCTAAGAGATCAAGAGATCAATTGTTGTGTCTCCAAGGGGTGCCCCTCCCCGTATATAAAGGAGTGGAGGAGGGGGAGGGCCGGCCCTCTCTCTATGGCGCGCCCTAGGGGAGTCCTACTCCCACCGGGAGTAGGATTCTCCCTTTCCTAGTAGAACTAGGAGCCCTTCCAAGTAGAAGGAGTAGGAGAGAAGGAAACGGAAGGGAGAAGGAGAAGGAAGGAAGGGGCGCCCCCCTCCCTAGTCTAATTCGGACTAGTCCATGGGGATGGGTGCGGCCACCCTTTGTGGCCTTTCTCTCCTTTCCCGTATGGCCCATTAAGGCCCAATACGAGTTCACGTAACTCTCCGGTACTCCGAAAAATACCCGAACCACTCGGAACCTTTCCAAGTCGTCCAATATATTGATCTTTACGTCTCGCTCATTTCGAGACTCCTCGTCATGTCCCCGATCTCATCTGGGACTTCGAACTCCTTAGGTACATCAAAACTCATAAACTCATAATAAAACTATCATCGAAACCTTAAGCGTGCGGACCCTACGGGTTCGAGAACTATGTAGACATGACCGAAACACGTTTCTGGTCAATAACCAATAGAGGAACATGGATTCTCATATTGGCTCCTACATATTCTACGAAGATCTTTATCGGTCAAACCGCATAACAACATACGTTGTTCCCTTTGTCATCGGTATGTTATTTGCCCGAGATTCGATCGTCGGTATCTCAATACCTAGTTCAATCTCGTTACCGGCAAGTCTCTTTACTCGTTATGTAATGCATCATCCCGCAACTAACTCATTAGTCATATTGCTTGCAAGGCTTATATTGATGTGCATTACCGAGAGGGCCCAGAGATACCTCTCTGACAATCGGAGTGACAAAATCTAATCTCAAAATACGCCAACTCAACATGTACCTTTGGAGACACCTGTAGAGCTCCTTTATAATCACCCAGTTATGTTGTGATGTTTGGTAGCACACAAAGTGTTCCTCCGGTAAACGGGAGTTGCATAATCTCATAGTTGTAGGAACATGTATAAGTCATGAAGAAAGCAATAGCAACATACTAAACAATCAAGTGCTAAGCTAACGGAATGGGCCAAGTCAATCACATCATTCTTCTAATGATGTGATACCGTTAATCAAATGACAACTCATGTCTATGGCTAGGAAACACAACCATCTTTGATCAACAAGCTAGTAAAGTAGAGGCATACTAGTGACACTATGTTTGTCTATGTATTCACACATGTATTATGTTTCCGGTTAATGCAATTCTAGCATGAATAATAAACATTTATCATGAAATAAGGAAATAAATAATAACTTTATTATTGCCTCTAGAGCATATTCCCTTCAATCTCGGTGAGACCGAAGTTCTAGGGTTTGGCTCTCCCCCAGTGTGTATGGTCAACTCGGTGGGTCCGGAGTAGATGTTTTCGGTGGGACCGAGTTTGATATTTAGGGTTTGGACATATATGAATATGGGAAAGTGGTTGAGGGTTTTTGGAGCAATATCTTCAAGCACTTGAGAAATTGAGTCATGATCAAAACCTCATCCCCTTTTAATAGTATTGACTTTCCTATGGACTCAGTGTGATCTTGGATCACTTAACCAAAAATGTAGAGTGTTGAAGCTTTACCAATCCATGTCCTTAGCATTTTGAAGGGGTCCACATCCTCATGTCCTTGCCATGCCACCGTTGAACTTGTCTGAAATATACTAGATAAAGGTGTTAGTTCAACAATATGTATGTTGACATGAATTACCAAAAACACCAAGGGAGCAAATGTGCGTTCACCTTGTGGGTCAATATGGGCTGGCCAAACTTTTTTGCTTCCATTAAGATCTGACAGGCGATCTATTCTATCTACCTATCTATGTATTATACATAACTAAGTAGTTCAATGCTACAACCAGAACTGAACATAGAACATGCACATGTTGTCAAACACATGAAAAAACTTACTTGAACACAAAGAATCAACAAAAAAGTAATTCCAAATATTCGAGGACAAATCACCGTAGACATCTCATACACATTAGAATTTTCTATTTACTTGCACTTTAGATAGACAATCGTTTAGTCTGAGAATCTCTTTTGAGATATTTGTTAGATCATACAATATAGAGCTATTTGCCAAAAAAATGTAATATAATAGAATGCACACAAATACACATATATAGAAACCATAATTGATCTAAGTGGCATAAGTTATTCGATAGAGGATTGTGAGTGTGTATTTATTTTTCTCTTGTCCATCTATCAGGTTTCAATTTAAACGGAGATGTTAAGAGAATAATATCTCAAGAAGAAACAACTAATGTAAATTTTCTTGGAAAATATAATTTAAAATAAGAAAAGTGAATTAGCGATGCTATACATTAAATTTTTGGCCAAAAATGAATTACCTTAATACTTAGCAACATCCTTATGGTTGATTTTGCTTAGGAATAGAAACATATGCATGAAAATAGTATATTCATAGAATGAGTTATAAAAAGGTAAAAAAGTGTGATTTAATATGATAAGCTAAATACATTTATTAAGACTGTATATATTTAGATCGGTAGAAGGAGAAAAAGTGTGGAACGGCCCATAAAGACAGTTGTTTTTTTTAGACAACCATGCGAAACTTTATTAACCCGTCACAATGTTTACAGGGACGAAAGAAAGGTCTCCTGGGTGGCCTAACCAAACATGGCGGCCTAACCCAAGGGAAAGAGAATGTTTCGCTAGGTTGTGAGCTTCAAAATTTGAGCTCCTAAATTCATGAACTATAACACATGAAATATAAGAAGAAGATCTAACTGACACTTCCTTCAGAATTGCTCCATAAGAAGCACGGCTGTCACCTTTCATGTCATCGATCACCACCTTGCAGTCCGAAGCAACATGGACACGTAGAATGTATAGATCATCAGCGAGTGCCAAAGCTTCCCGTATTGCCAACGCTTCTAGTGTGGGGGGATCATCAATATGATTGAAAACCATCGCCGAGGCTCCCAAAAAAGCACCATTTTGATCCCTGCAAATTGCTGCTGCTGACCCGTACCTCCCCCTTCTTGAAACTGCTCCATCAGCGTTTATTTTTGCACTTCCCATGATTGGTGGCTGCCAAGAGGAAGCTCGGACCGGTTGGTGTGTCCTCCTGTCTTGGCTTCTCCCCTTTATAATATCCAATTCTGAGATAAAGCTCCAAATAAATGCATCAGTTGCTTGCGGAGACTTAAATATATCCTCGTGAGTAGCCTTTCTTCTAGCACCCCATATCGCCCAGGCCGTCACCACCACTCGGATGAATTCTTTCCCATCTAGCCTATCATGCAATGCAAACAGCCAGTCTTTGGCACTCTCTTGCTGGTGTTCGATAAGTTTCTCGATGAGCTCTTCGGGTGCCAAGGCCCACACGCTCCTGGCCAGCGCACAGGTAAGGAGCGCATGCCTCCATGCATCCTTCGCTCCGCATAGCGGGCATGAGTCCATATCGGCCATATGACGATGATGCAAAATCTCACCACTGGGCATAGAGTGCCTGGCCAGGCGCCAAAGAAACAACCGAAGTTTGGAAGGAACTTGAATATGCCACAGGACGCTCCATACCTTTTCCTCCTGCCCCGCAGACGTTTCCTCATTGCCGTGCCACCAGTTGTCCCTGTTCGTCCTCGTTTTGAGGATCATCTGATAAGCCGACCTGACAGTAAACACCCCTGTACTTTCCTCATGCCATGCCCAGAAGTCCGGCATTCTCCTCGTACAAAATGGAATTTTAAGGATCTCCTTGGCGTCAAAGGGAGTAAAAATAGTGCGAATCAGCCCTTCCTTCCACTGCGCCGAAGTATTGTCTATGAGTTCTACTACCCTTTCTAGAGGATTAGGAACTAACGACACCAAAGGCCTCTTGAAACTACCCCGAGGGATCCAGTTATCCCTCCGTATGTGTGTAGTATCTCCATCACCAATCCTTCGAACTAGTACTTGAGATAAGATATCTCTTCCATCTAGAAATGCTCGCCAAATCTGTGATGGTCGCGAGCCCAACTCTGCATCCAACAAATTGCATTGTGGAAAGTAAACAGCCTTTAGTATTTGCGCACTCAATGAGGATTCTTCTATCAAGACTCTCCAAGCCTGGCGGGCAAGGAGTGCTAGGTTGAAAATCTCCATATCTCGAAAACCTAGGCCTCCCAGCTGCTTTGGTTGGATCATAGTGTCCCAAGCAACCCAGCTGGGTTTTCTTTTTCCTTCTTTACTGCCCCACCAAAACTGCCGTATAATTGATGTTATATTCTCACATAAACCCCGTGGCAATCAGAAACAAGACATAGAATATACGGGTATGGCCTGAGCAACTGATTTGATCAAGACCTCTTTCCCTGCTGCAGACAATAGCTTCTCCATCCACCCTTTGATCTTCTCCCACACCCGATCTCGCAGATATTTAAAGGTACCGTTTTTGGACTGGCCAACATCTGTTGGCATGTCAAGATACCGCTCATTCAGGGACTCATTCTGGACATGTAAAGTATTTTTGATCTCTGTCCTCAAAAGCATCGGGCAACCTGGGCTGAAGAAGATTGATGATTTGTCATTATTTATACGCTGTCCTGAAGCATTGCAATATATATCCAATAGGTTTGACACTGCAACCGAACCCTCTACACTAGCCTTAAAAAGCAGCAGGCTGTCATCTGCAAACAAAAGGTGGTTGATGGATGGGGCTGTTGGGGCCACCTTAATACCTGCAAGTGATGACTGTGAACTGGATTTCAGGAGGCACGAAAGGCCCTCTGCTGCAATCAAGAATAAGTAGGGGGAGATTGGGTCTCCCTGTCGGATTCCTCTCGTAGGTATGAAAGACTCGAGCTTCTCACCATTAAAAAGGACTGAAAAGGATACTGAAGAAACCATACCCATTACTGTGGTGATCCACTGCTGAGAAAAGCCCAATTTGCTCATGATGGCCTCCAGATAAGACCACTCCAATCTATCATACGCCTTCATCATGTCCAGTTTGAGTGCACAAAAGCTATTAGTCTTGGATTTGGACTTCTTCATGAAATGTAGACACTCATATGCACATATGATGTTATCCGTGATTAATCTTCTTGGTACAAAAGCAGATTGATTTTCAGAAATTATGTCAGGCAAAACTACTTTCAATCTGTTCGCAATCACCTTAGATGCTATCTTATAGATGACATTGCACAGGCTGATGGGCCGAAACTGAGCGAGTATGGTAGGGTTTAGAACCTTTGGGATCAGGACCAAAACTGTATCATTTATGCTTTCCGGGCTTTGCTCTCCTCTGACTATGCTCAGCACCATCCTCATCACGTCATCCCCACAAATATCCCAATGATGCTGATAAAAGTGCGTCGGGAAGCCATCCTGTCCTGGAGCTTTGGTGGGGAACATCTAAAACAGAGCTGTTTTCACCTCCTCCTTCGTGTATTCAGCGCTCAACATTGCATTCATCTCGTCCGAGACTTTCCTTGGCACGTGGTTAAGAACGTCGTCTATACCTTGCACCCCTTCAGTTGTATATAGTGTTTGATAGAACTCATTTGCCAGTTTTTTCATCTCGTCCGGATCGACTACTATAGCACCCAAAGAGTTTTGTAGAGCCTTGATGAGATTCTTTTTCCGTCTCAGACTCGCTCTCATATGGAAGAATTTTGTATTTTTGTCTCCCGCTCTCAGCCAATCAATTCGTGCCCGCTGCCGCCACATAATTTCCTCCCTATGATAAAGTTCAATCAGCCTTTCTTTAACCTTGAGTTCTACATGCGATGGCCCCATACGAAGGGGGTCACCCCGTAACTCTTCCAACTGATTTTTCAAGGATTTAATCTCCTTTCTTACACTACCAAAAGTGTCATTGCTCCATCTCCCCAAATCTGTTGCCAAATTGGCAAGCTTTCCTCTCAATTCTTCCACCATGGAACAAGGTGCATCCGCACCCCAACCCTGTGCAACCGCATCGTTTAGGCCCTCATGCGTCTCCCACATCGTCTCGTATTTGAACTCGTGTTTCCTTCTCTCCTTTCTGGCTCGGCCGAAGTCAAGGAGTAAGGCAAGGTGGTCTGACGAGGCTGTAGTTTCATGAGTGACCGAGGCCAAGGGGAATCTCGCCAACCAATCGGAATTGACCAAGGCCCTATCCAATCTGCACCGGGTGTATGTACCACCTGCAACCCTCTTCTCAAAGGTTCAAAACTGCCCCTTGTATCCCAAATCTAGCAACATGCAAACCTCAATAGTGTCTCGAAAAGCTTGGATCTGAGCGTTGCTACGTTGTCCTACACCCTCGTGCTCATTAGGACGTAAGACTTCTTTGAAATCACCTATACAGACCCACGGAAGCGTGCTCAAAGTGCTTATGTTTTTAAGAACTGTCCAAGTTTGGTGACGCAGGTGCGTTTGGGCTTCACCATAGACGCATGTCATCCTCCACTTATCCTCACCTTCCTCCTCAACAGCCACATCCAGATGATAACACGAATAACCAAGAATTTCAACTTTTATTACATTGTTCCAGAAAAGTCCAATGCCGCCACTACGGCCTTGACTATCAACTGCATAAGCATTATCATAACCTATCGAGCTAGCTAGAGCTTCTACCCTGCTTCCTTCTATTTGCGTCTCAACAATGCATATGAGGGTAGGGGTAAACTTCTTCGCAAAATCGCGAAGCTCTCGAACTGCCGCAGGTTTACCCCCTCCGCGGCAGTTCCAACAGAGAGCATTCATTAGGCCTGGCGGCGCTCCTCAAAGGAGCCCGCCAAATTCCTGACTGCTGAGTTGCTTGCATCGCCTTGCTCAAGCCCTTTCTTGGTCCATTTCTGCTCCCTGACAATCGGGGGACTGGTTACAGGTACAATAGCTAGCTGGTCATCAACCTTGCGGCCCTCATGTGTGTTCAAAATTTGTTTATGGTTGGCCCCTAGTTCCTTCCCCGCGAGCCTTTTCCTACTTGCTTCGTCCATGTCCACATCAGTATCCATAACCTCCGAGGGTACACCCTTGCCTGAGCCTCTCATCTCGGTCCCTTCTGACCTGCTATATGCATCCCTCTCACGAGGATCTGGCCGGCTACCTGAGCGGCCTCCACGCCTTCCACCCTGACGTCCTCAGCCTTCTCCTGGACCCCGTCCACTGCGCATGAATCAGCTTGCTCTGAGATCCTTGAATACCAAGGCGGAAGGAGGATGTATCCCACTGCCATGCTCTTTGAACTGATGGCCTAGCATTCCACAAACCGCACACCAATCTGGGAGGCGCTCATATTTGACTCTGTAAATCTGCCTCTTTCCATCCCTAACCATAGTCACCGCGTTCTTCAGCGGCTTAAGGACATTGAGCCGAACCCAAACACGGTAGAAATTTCCCACAAAATCATTTGATGGTGGTTCAGAGAATAAAACCTCACCCACCTTTGCAGCCAGCGCAGTAACCAGATGGGCATATAGATCCGGCACATCATGGATTTGGATCCATATATCGATTGTTTCCAGCTTGATTGTTGAGGGTTGTGAGATCCCATCATACGGCATGATCAGCACCGCATCTCCTCTAAAGTTCCAGGGTCCATCATTCATTACCCTCTCCCAATCACCCAAGCATGAAAATTGGACAGTGTATAGGTTGTTTTCCAGGGGCTTGAGCTTCACTTCTTGCGCTGCATCCCATGCTGATCTCATGTTTCTATAGAACCATGTTTGGCTATAGGATTTAGGAGTGTTTACCTTAGCCAACGCAACCCATCTAGGTTTCTCTGGTGGCGCTTGCAACTCATCAAAGATCACATCGTCCAGATCTTCCTCCTTCAGTACCAACTCTTTCATCAGTGATTCAACATCTCCAATTCCCGCAGAACTCGAAGATCCTCCAGAAGCCATTAAATCTCTCACCTGAAGCAGACAAAGCAGATCGGGTTTTCTTGTGGTGGAACCCTAAAACCGTCGGCCCCCGTTCCTGCTAGGATCGGGCGCTTGCGCACCCTGGCTAGTGAGGGAGAACGGTGGGAGGACACGGCGGTAGGGAAGCAAATCGACTCGACGGCGGCCAGATCGCCACCGGGAGGAGCGGAACCCTAACTTGAGGGAAAAGTGTGCCACCCATAAAGACAGTTGTGTGTCTGTCACTGGCACCCTTCTCCAATCGCACCCACCCAACCCCTTCACATCAAGCCCACGCCGCCAAATAAGCATGTCGCTTGTCGGCGGCGGCCTCGGTGGCGGCAACGACAACCCACTCACAGCCTCGGTGGCTGCCTCCGTGCGTTTTTCGTGGAGCTACGTAACTCTTTGGACACATGAGAGGCAGAGAATGAGCGCCACTTGGCGCCACCGCCGGTTCTGCAGGAAGAGATCAACGGAGCTACAACCGCAGATGTAACCACTGGAGGAGGCAATTCAAGGTGATGCATGTATTACCCGCACAAGGGGACCGAGTTGTTTGTGATGCCGTGATGGGAGCTGGACAAGGCTTTGGGCGTCAACTTGGAGCCCGTTATGCAGGTGTCATCTCTTGTTACAGGCCATCTCCGATGATATCCCCCAGCCACAACAAGTGTCATCACTGATGTGCACCAGCCAATCTCTGGATGGGGAAGCCTGCAGGTACATCAGCGGCAAGACATTGCATTGATGGATTCGTTCCATGGCATTGCATTGCTATTTGGGGCTAAACTGAATCTGTGTGCATGTCGTTCGGGGCCAATCCACGACATCGTCGTCAACCAATGCGTGGGATGTGGAAGTGGTGCCTGGAGACGATGCTCCGGGGCCAATGATGCAGAAGGTTGTTGCACCTGCGCCACAGTCTGGAGGCCCATCAGCGGCAAGCAATGTACATAAGCATACACTTTCAGAATCCAATTGCTTGGGGTAGTCTGTTGTATGAAGAGAAGTGTTCTAAATGATGCCATGGTACTGAAAGTTAAACTAATTAGTTGATTGCTGCATTCTTGCTAGGATTTTCGGAGATGAATCAAGGCCTGCCAATCTTGTTCACAATGCAGTCTGAATCCATATTATACTTTGCATATATCCTTGTTTTCGTCTCTGTGATTATGTGGTTTCAATACGATTAATACCCACTTTTCGGCTTAACATGCATGCTGTGGTTTTTTTTTCCATTATGTCCCTTTTGTGTTCAATATTTAGGCTTGTATATGTTCAGCGATCGATGACATCTGTTATGCTTGGTGAACCGTTGAGGCGACAGTCGCCTTGTTTTGTGTTTATCTTAACTGATCTTGTCAATGGTCTTTCACAGGTTCAGTCGCTCCCCATAACTGAATCGAGGTTTGTTCGTTAAACACTGTAACGTGCCTCTTTTCATTGTCCATTCTGTGCCCTTTAGTTTTCATATTCTAGCTTGTATATGTTCAGCGATTCGTATGATACGAAGATTATGTTGGCGATAGTCACCTTGTTTGTGTTGATGTCTTGACTGATCTTGTCAATGCTTTTTCACAGGTTCAGTCACTGTCCATAACTGGAACCAAGGTTTGTCCGTTAAACACACCATTTCTTTGATTGGGATGTTTCATATATGGTCTGCTGATGTTTTCTCTCACAATGCAGTCTGAGTCCATACATATTTTGAATATATGTTTGTTGTCCTCTCTGAGAATTCATGTCACGGTATCTGTCCAGAGAAAGAGCAAACTGAACCACATGGAGTTGTACCTATCTTCTGTTCATTAGATTGTTATCTTCTGTTCATACTCCACATGATTAGATGTTTGGTAATGCACACATAAGCCAAGTGAGAAAGATCAAACAATGGTGCAACTCTCCCTGTGAACTAGTGATTTCTAAACATGCACTTGCATTCATTGGCTGTTGATACACAGGCAACATCATACATAAATAAGGAAGGTGGCCAATGTAGCCCTGCTTTTTTCTCCTGACATTTTATAGTAATCAAACTTTACTCATGTGGAGTTTCAGCTGCAGACTCCAGTATGTCCAACTCGCTGCTCCGGCTGTCTTTTTTTTAAATAAAACATCCTCTTTATTTATTAGTAATAATGGTTACATCCTCTTTACTTTCATATTGTCAGAGTTAACAGCAAGTCGGTTGCTTCCCGCCTTTTGTGCAAGTAATAGCCAAAACGCATGTTGAAGATCATACAGGAGGGTGTGGAGCAGTAGTAAGAGACAGCCGCGGGAAATTCATCGGGGCATCAACAGCTTATCTCATGCAAATCCCGGATGTCGTCTCGGCGGAAGCTGCAGCTCTGTTAGAAGGCATAAAACTTCTCCAAAGCCTAGGTTGCAACAGTGTGATGCTGAGAATGGATAATATTGTGGTGGTTGATGCTCTACGGATGAATGAAGGTCATGCTATGGTGGCAGCCCCAGTTTTAGAAGAATGTAGATTCTTGCTTCGTGAGTTCGGGAAGGTAACTATTGAGCATTGTAATCGAGAGTCAAATGTAGTTGCTCATGAGCTAGCTAGTTGGAGAAGTACAAACTCTCCCTCTGTATGGGTAGACGCACCCCCTGAGTTTATTGTAAAATCTCTAGCAAACGATGTAAGTGTGATTGATTAATAAAGCTAGCCGTGAAGGCCTTCCCGTCAAAAAAAAGTAATATGCCAAAACGCAGTGCCATGGCTTCCGCTGTTAAAACATTTGCACACCAATCCATCTTCCAATTCCCTCCGACAATAAATCTTCCTTTATCATCTCTAAGTACAGCTCCCGCTGTGCCTCTAAGCATGTCTTGATCGAAAGAAGCACCGACATTTAATTTCACAAAACCTAGAGGTTACCTTGGAGGATCGGGCAATAACATAGTTTGTCGTTATAGCACGGGCTTCCATCAAAATTTGATATGCATCTTGGGTCTTCCCCTGATGGACTAGCGAACGTCGGGGGAAGGAAACTCCTGAATAAACAGAGGAAGCGCCTTTTCTTTTAATAAAAAATAGAGGAAGCTGAAACAGAGACAGGTCAGTCCGGCTCATCCATCGGCCGGATCAAGTACCTGCTAGATCCTCTCTGGAACGCCGCCGCGTCAAACTCCGGCAGCGTCGTGCCGTAGCCGAGCCCGCCGCCTTCCCTTCGCGGCAAGGATCTCCAGGACGGTGACTCCGTAGCTGTACGCGTCGCCGGCCGTGGACAAGCTCTCCATCGTGCCGTACTCTGCACAGCACACCAAGCACAAGAGTTTCTTCTGACAAGGGATCGTGACGGAGGTACTAGTGTTGCACAGACGGCCGAGCAGTAGGTTGTTACCTGGTGCGACGTAGCCGATCGTGCCCCTGATGCCGATGGTGCTCTCGGTGCCTCCAGCGGAGTCGAAGAGCAGCAGCTTGGCGAGGCCCAAGTCGCCGGTGCGGGCCGTCATGTCGTTGCCGAGGAGGACATTGCCCGGCTTGAGGTCGCAGTGCACGATCGGCGGGTCGCAGCTATTGTGGAGGTAGCACAGCACGTCGGCATGTCCATGGTCATGCCCAGCCTCTGGACCATGTTAAGAATATATTGTATAGGGATAGGAAGTCTGAAAGTCTGTCTAAGTTGTAATCTGTTTCTATCCCTTCTTCTGTTCAAACTCGTCCACCGACCTCTCTCTCGTGCGGTCGTTCTCGGTGTCAGCTCCGCAAGATGTCCGGTCATGAAGTCATGGACTGCCGGTATCGGTACGACGAAGATTACGTCTCTGATGCTCGCCATGTTGCCGCAGCTATGCGTGAGCAAGGAGAAAGATGGAGTTGAAATATATTGCCCGCTTCTTTTCATCAGTTTGGATTTTTGAATGAGTTGACTGGAGTATGAATTCAATACTTATTGTCTCAGGTCATTTTCTTTTTTGCTGTTTCTCCATGTATTCCAATATGGCGGTGCCGCGATACGACGGTAACGGGACACGTCCCTCTCTATCTACCACGAAGAAGCATACGCTGATTACATACTGACGAGTAATCCACTGCTCTGGCGCCTACGACTTCCTGCACGCTGACGCTGACAGAAACCAAAACGAAAACGGTGACATTGATTAGTCTTCCTTGCTCTGACACGAGCCAAGTAACCATCCGTCTGTTGTGCACGCAAGCAAAGATTGGGTCTGCGTGACAGCATGGGTACTGTGCACCACGTACCAGCATCATGCATCCGTCCACGGGTGCACTGACTTTTATCTAGGACTAGGATATGATCAAAGGAGCGGGTGTTCATTTCTTGTTTTGCCGGCGAATTAGTTCGTCCTTGCCTCCGCCGCTGTCGGATTGGGAAAAGAATTTTCTTCCTTGGGAGAAATTTGACTGCCACGGATTCTAGAGCTGGCAATCATACGTAAAAGTTTGGAACAATTCTAGAATAATGCCTAAAAGTTTAATGAGTTACATCGTCAACGACAAGATTCTCGGTTAAGGCCATCTCCACTCTCCAACGTGAGACGTTAGAAAAGGGCGCTAGGAGTTAAATCCTGCCAGATCGACAGTTACGCGGATGACACTATCCGGGGATTTGTGAGATAGGGTATGCTTTGGGAGTAGTGATGAAAGTGGACATAGAACACATTCACTCAAAGGAGGAAATCAAGTTTAAGGTTGGAATCAGAGAATTGTATAAGATTTCAGATGGAACTAAAATAACTACTATGGAGTTGCTCTTATATGATATTGGCTTTGAGTTTGATTCCATTGCTGAACCGAGATGGTACAAGTTTGATGATGGAACAAAAGGAAAATATTTGACATCCTATTTTTGGATGGTACAACTAAAACTAGAGATAATGAGTCATGAACGGCAAGCGAACAAATCCAACATGTCTCTAGCGACGCCGATGAACAACGATGGCCGGTGTATTATATCTCAGATCTCCGGGCGGCGGGCTGGCTAGTAAGGATTCACATGATGACTCCGATGAGGTGGGCGCCGTTTATCATCAATCAGGTACTCGAAAAGCCGAATCTCCATTTGTTGGTTCTCCAAGCTAGGGCAAGTACCATAACAGGGATATGGAAATGACTTTGATAAAAATGAGACCTTTGATGCCAAATGGTGCATATCTATGTAGATTCCCTGAATTTTTGATAGGGATTGAAGGTGATGATAATTTTACTAGAAACAACTTAAAACAAAAAGGGGGAAATTGATAATATATTACAAACAAATACTGAGGATAGTCTGATCCCGATCAATGCAACTTTAGAAACATTTATCTCAGATGTTCATTGGGGGGGGGGATACAGAGGTGATACTGGTGAAAAACAGGAAAGAGGTGGGCCAGATGTGCAGGACAGTGCAAAGTGGCCTGAATAATGTTAGATGTGTGGAAAGCCTAACTAAAAGGGTGGAGGTGGGTGGGTATATAAAAGCAACTGTGTTCCCTGTCTTGGTGGAATCAGACTTCCTTCCCTCCTCTAACCCTAATAGGAGAGTGGCGGCGGGCAGAGTTGGTGTGTGTGGGGAACATCCAGGAGAGCTGTGGGAAGAAGAGAGAGAGAGAGATGGCAGGGAGATCTGATAATTGGCGTCCAAGACCAAGTAGAGGAGGCTTTGGTGGGAGAGGAAACTTTTCTGGCATATTCAACAAGTATAATAGGGATTTTGATAGGCATGATCATAGAGATTTTGACAAGAATGATCGAAGAGAGAGTGAGGGCAGTTTCAGAGTGGGGTCTTGGACCAATAGTAGTGGCTCTGGTAGTGATGGTGCTATACAAGGACAAGGTAAGGACTTCTCAAGACAGAATCGGGGGTAGAACTTTGGGAGAGCTGCTGGTCAACAAGATAGTTTTTGGGCATAACAACACTGGGGGAGGCAGAGATTTTGGAATTGGCAACTCCAGTTTTCAGCAATCTGGTGGACAAGGGGGAAACCTTCCAATGTAGGGGGATTTGCTGCAGTGCCTAATCAAAACTTCCCATGGATGGTACCTATAGGCTTAGGCCTTGGAAAATTAGGTTTCATGCCGCAAGAGCATATGGCACAACAATACCAGTACCTACTGGCCAATGTTCCTAAACAGAATGTGCTACATACCCAAGGAAAGAATATAGAAGATGGAAACAAAGATTCAAGCAAGAAGAGATATGCTGGTGGGCATAAAGAGATTTTCTGCGCCAAGTGTAAGGAGCAAGGGCACCTAAAAAGTGAATGCAAAGCCAAGGTGTTTTGTGTGGTTTGCCAAAGAACCTCCCACAATACTGAGGAGTGCACAATTCTGAAGCAAGTAAAAATAGTGGCAAAGTATGTAGGACATGGGGCCAGACGTCTAGGATGTTTGTTGGTACAGAGCACCAAAGACATTTCAGCTCCAGAGCATGCCAACCTTATGGCCTTGATACTGTACACAAAGGGAAGCTAAATGAGACCACTATGGTACAAGGTTTTGGGAAGATGTTTGAATGGGGATGGACATGGAGAGCTAAGTTTGAGAGTCCAAGAACTTTTCTGATAAGATTCCCTAGTAAAGCTAAACTGGTGGAGCTAAAGTATTTTAAAAAATTCACCTTGTTGGGAACAGGGGCTATGATTGAAGTAGATTTCTGGAGTCCTAGTGACAAGGACAAAGGAATGTTACATGTTGTCTAGATCAAAATGCTTGGGGTACCTGACACCCTGAGGCACTATCTGGGGATTTATGAGATAGGGTCTGCTTTGGGACCAGTGGTGGAAGTGGACACAGACATTCTCACTCAAAGGAGGAAATCACGTTTAAGGTTGGAATCAGAGACTTGCATAAGATTCCAGCTGGAACTAAAATAACTACTAAGGAGCTTCTCTTATATGATATTGGCTTTGAGTTTGATTCCATTGTAGAACTGGAATTGTACAAGTTTGATGATGGAAACAAACGGAAAATATTTGAATTCCTATCTTTGGATGATACGACTGAAACTAGAGATAATGAGTTTAAAAAGAAAAAAACAGTGAAACCTGTCAAACACAACGTGAGTTTAGGGAGTCTGGGGCAGAAGCAGTATGAACAGGTTTTTTAGAAGGAAGGGCAGGGCAAGAAAATGTTGGGAAGCTGCAGTTATGACACAGAGAAGGATATAACATTAGGCATAAATGAGGAACAGCAAAATCTTCTTATGAGACTGCAATTAGCCGAAGAATTGGCTGCTAGACAAATAGCTCAACTGATGTTGGAAGAGAACAAGCGAAAAAAAGTGGAAATCCTAAGAGAAGTCTGGAGAGAGAGGTGAAAAGACAACATGAACTATTGCAATTCTATTTCAAAACAATAGATGAGATTAGAGAATCTCAATATGATGACAAGAACTAGGAAGAAGGAAAAAAAGCAATCAGAGGATGAAGAACCCGATGAAGAAGAGATATATGCTAATAAGAAGTTAGCAGATATGGAAAAGCTTGAACAAGAAATGGGCTTAGGATATCTGGAACAAGTGGATTATAATGCTAGCCAAGAGGAAGAATCCTTTGAATCCAAAGTGAAGTAAGCTAAAAAAGGGGAATTGGACATGAAAGAGGGAGAGAGACTTAGAAGGTGTAATAGGCTCAAAGGTAAAGAGGATTTCAATATTGCAGATCTGGCCAAAGAGAGAGCTACCAAAAAGGATAATTATGGTGAGTACTCTGTTCCTGATCTTCTAGCTGCTGCTTATAGTTACCTTCAGGGGGTTGCTGATGGGGTTAGGGTTAAACTTGGTAATAATGTTAGTGTGATTGAACACAATATTAAGCTAATAAAAGTTGTACAATAGACTAGAGTGGATTTATGGATTGCTAATAATAGCAAAAAAGAAAAAGAGTCCACAGTTTCTGAAAAACCTGAAATCTTTGAAACTGGCGAACATAGTTTAGAGGAATTGATAGATCATGATGATGGTGATAATGAAACTAATGATGAGTGGGAAATGCTGAGGGGATTTTTTTTCCACAAGAAAAGGGAGAAATCAGGAAAAAACTCGAGAGGTTCTGGCTATAAAACTATTGGTCTGATGAAAACTCTTAAACAATCAGCAAAAAAAAGAAAGAAAAAAATGAGAGGAATCTTTTGGAATATGAGAGGTTTTGGGGGAGATATTAAAAGGAGAGTAGATGATACCCCGCGCGTTGTTGCGGGACTTGTTATGTGTTTTCGCTGCTACAATAGGTATACGAATATTTGTGTAATTAGGGGTGCATTTGGTTTGCCAGATAGATTTAGGTGGCTGCGGGTATCTGATACATCTCCAACATATCTATAATTTGTGAAGTATTCATGCCATGTTTGCAACAATTTTATATGGTTTTGGTATGGTTTGATTAGAACTAACTCGGACTGACGCTACTTTCAGTAGAACTACCATGGTGTCATTTTTTGTGCAGAAAGAAAAGTTCTCGAAATGGGCTGAAAATTTACGATGATTTTTGATGGACCAAAGGAGACCCCTGAAGCACAAGAGCTAGGCCAGGAAGTGGACGAGGAGGCCACAAGCCCTCTAGGCGCGCCCTACCCCCCCCCCCCCCCGGAGGGTGCTCCGGGCTTGTGGGCACCTCGGGCACCCCCTTGACGTGAGACCGAAGCCAAAAATTCTTATAAATACCCAAACCTCCGAGATCGGAAGTTCAGCTGCTGCAAGCCTCTGTAGCCACAAGAAGTCAATATAGGCCCTCTCCAGCACCCTGCCGAAGGGGGCCATCATGACCGGAGGCCATGGAGGAGGAATCCAGAGGGGGCCATCATCACCATGGAGGCCATGGACCAGAGGGAGAACCTCTCCCCATCTGGGGGAGGCCATGGAGGAGCAAGCACAAGGGGGAGACTCTCTCCCTCTCTCTCTCGGTGGCACCGGAGTACCGTCGGGGGAACCATCGCCGCGGTGATCGTCTTCATCACCATCTTCATCACCTTCCTCATCTGTTTTAAGCGGTCCACTCTCCCACACCCCGCTGTAATCCCCCACTTGAACATGGTGCTTTATGCCACATATTATGATCCAATGATGTGTTGCCATCCTATGATGTTTTGAGTAGATTTATTTTGTCTTTTGGGTTGATTGATGATCTAGATTGGTTTGAGTTGTATGTTTTATTTTGGTGTTGTCCTATGGTGCCTTCTGTGCCACACACATGATTGCCGTTGTATCAAGTCTTGAAGGGGGTTGTTTGCGTATGGGAGTAAAGAGGACTTGATACTTTAATGCTATGGTTGGGTTTTACCTTAATAATCTTTAGTAGTTGCGGATGCTTGCTAGAGTTCCAATCATAAGTGCATATGATCCAAGTAGAGAAAGTATGTTAGCTTATGCCCCTCCCTCATATAAAACTGCAATAATGATTACCGATCATGTTAACAATTCTCTAGGATAGTTCCGCACACTGATCCATCATTATTCCACACTCGCTATTTGTAATATATTATAATATATTCTAACTTTATTTTAACGGCACATATTTTTATATTTTAATTCTCCGATATCATGCAAAGCTATCCTCTTCATACCCACAACGTAGCTTTATTTCTCATTTCTAGATGGAAGCAAACTTTCAGTGTACGTAGAGTCGTATCAGTGGCAGATATGACTTGAGAGAATATTGATCTTACCATTAGCTCCTTGTGGGTTCGACACTCCATACTTATCACTTCCACCTTTGGAAATTGTTATGATGATTCCTTGCACTTAGGGATTATCAGTATCTCCAACCGAGGGCTAGTGATGAACATTTTTCTGTTTGCTTGAGAAGATAAGAAGTGTTGTAGGTAGACAACTTTGTATTTTGTTGAAAGGATAAAAGATGGATAATTTGTTGAGATGACCTCTTTGCTATGAGATGGTGGTCACAACCCTTTGTAATAAACTTTCTACTACTATGAAGTACTGAAATATTTTGCCACAATTTTTTATTATGCAACTAGTTCATAACAATCGCTTGAGAGTGCCAAAAAATAACCTAATTACAAAGATTAGATGAAGTTGTAGGATACAGTCACAGATGCCCGCTGAACCCGTCGCACGCATTCAGAGTCTGGGATTCACAATCTGTTGATTCTTCATAGAGAATTAACAAAGAGACAGTTAACACAAAAAGAAGACATAGAAATTTATGGAGAGAGAGACGGTATTAACAGAGAGAAAATCTCCAGTCCACCGCCGCCTAGCTCCTGGCCGTGGCCTCACTTTTGTGCACCTGTAATCAAAGGAGAAAAATCAATACAGTGCCCTGATACATCTCCAACGTATCTATAATTTTTTATTGTTCCATGCTATTATATTATCTATTTTGAATGTTTAATGGGCTTTATTATGCACTTTTATATTATTTTTGGGACTAACCTATTAACCGGAGGCCCAGTGCAAATTGCTGTTTTTTGCCTATTTCAGTGTTTTGCAGAAAGGAATATCAAACAGAATCCAAACGGAATGAAACCTTCGGGAGAATCGTTTTTGGAACAAACGTAATCCAGGAGACTTGGAGTGGACGTCAAGGAAGCAACGAGGCGGCCACGAGGTAGGAGGGCACGCCCAGGGGGGTAGGCGCGCCCCCACCCTCGTGGGTCCCTCGTGGCTCCACCGACCTACTTCTTTCGTCTATATATACTCATATACCCCGAAAACATCCAAGAGCACCACGGAACCCTATTTCCACCGCCGCAACCTTCTGTACCCACGAGATCCCATCTTGGGGCCTTTTTCGGCGCTCCACCAGAGGGGGAATCGATCACGGAGGGCTTCTACATCAACACCATAGCCTCTCCGATGATGTGTGAGTAGTTTACCACAGACCTTCGGGTCCATAGTTATTAGCTAGATGGCTTCTTCTCTCTCTTTGATTCTCAATACAAAGTTCTCCTCGATCTTCTTGGAGATCTATTCGATGTAATACTTTTTGCGGTGTGTTTGTCGAGATCCGATGTATTGTGGGTTTATGATCAAGTTTATCTATGAACAATATTTGATTCTTCTCTGTATTCTTATATGTATGATTTGATATGTTTGCAAGTCTTTTCGAATTATTAGTTTGGTTTGGCCTACTGGATTAATCTTTCTTGCAATGGGAGAAGTGCTTAGCTTTGTGTTCAATCTTGCGGTGTCCTTTCCCAGTGACAGCAGGGGCAGCAAGGCACGTATTGTATTGTTGCCATCGAGGATAAAAAGATGGGGTTTATATCATATTGCTTGAGTTTATCCCTCTACATCATGTCATCGTGCTTAATGCGTTACTCTCTTCTTATGAACTTAGTACTCTAGATGCATGCTGGATGGCGGTCGATGTGTGGAGTAATAATAGTAGATGCAGAATCATTTTGATCTACTTGTCACGGACGTGATGCCTATATACACGATCATGCCTAGATATTCTCATAACTATGCGCTTTTCTATCAATTGCTCGACAGTAATTTGTTCACCAACCGTAAGATATGCTATCTTGAGAGAAGCCACTAGTGAAACCTATGGCCCCCGGGTCTCTTTTCCATCGTATTATATCTCTTTTATTTACATTGCATCTCGTTTACTATTTTGCAATATTTACTTTTCAATATATACAACAAAAATACCAAAAATATTTATCTTATTATCTTTATCAGATCTCACTTTTGCAAGTGGCCGTGAAGGGATTGACAACCCCTTTATCGCATTGGTTGCAAGGTTCTTATTTGTTTGTGTAGGTACAAGGCGACTTGCGTGTGACCTCCTACTGGATTGATACCTTGGTTCTCAAAAACTGAGGGAAATACTTACGCTACTTTGCTGCATCAACCTTTCCTCTTCAAGGGAAAACCAAAGCATGCTCAAGAGGTAGCAAGAAGGATTTCTGGCGCCGTTGCCGGGGAGGCTAATGCCAAGTCAAGTGAAGATTTAATCTCTCGACAACTCGCCGATTTCTGGCATCGTTGCCGGAAAGATCTAAGCACAAGTCAATACATACCAAGTACCCATCACAAACTCTTATCCCTCGCATTACATTATTTGCCATTTGCCTCTTGTTTTCCTCTCCCCAACTTCACCCTTGCCATTTTATTTGCACCTTTTCCGTTAGCCTCTTTTTGTTTGCTTCTTGTGTTCTTGGGTGTTTGTGTGCCTATTTGCCCCGATGGCTTTACCAAAAAGTGTTGATCCCCACCTTAGAATGTTGGAAGAGATTGAAAACAACGTTAGAAGCTTTATGTTTTTGCAGTTCGAGCATAATAATTTCTTAATAATGAGCTTAACAAACAATTTTTTTTATGGAATACATGAATAAAAAGCTTGATGACATGTCTAAGGAATTTTATGGTCTGAAATCTCAGTTTGGTCAACTTGAAAATTTGGTAGGCCAAATTTCGGATAAGCAGGGCACCTTAGTTATAAGATGGCCGCTAAAATGAAAGATCGAGACAAAAAAATGATGAAGATCTGAAAGTGATTAATGTGTCTCCTATTAAATCTTTGTTTTCCAATATAAATCTTGATAAAGATGGGACTGGAGATGAGTCAACTTTAGCTAAAAGGCATCCCAATGATTCGGAATTTTTAGATCTTGATGGAAAAATTGGTAAAAGTGGGATTGAAGAGGTCAAAACTTTACATAGCAATGAACCCACTATTTTAGATTCCAAGGAATTTAATTAAGATAGTTGCTCTTTGATAGATTGTATTTGCTTGTTGCAATCCGTGCTAAATTCTCCTCATGATTACAGTCAAAATAAAGCTTTTACCAAACATATCGTTGATGCTTTAATGCAATCTTATGAAGAAAAACTTGAATTAGAAGTTTCTATCCCTAGAAAACTTTATGACGAGTGGGAACATACTATTAAAATTAAGATAAAAATCATGAATGCTATGCTTTGTGTGATTTGGGTGTTAGTGTTTCCACGATTCTTAAAACTTTGTGTGATATGCTAGGTTTCCATGAATTTTATGATTGTTCTTTAAATTTTCATCTTGCAGATTCCACCATTAAGAAACCTATGGGAAGGATTAATGATGTTCTTATTGTTGCAAATAGGAATTATGTGCCGTAGATTTCATTGTCCTTGATATAGATTGTAATCCTTCATGTCCTATTATTCTTGGTAGACCTTTCCATAGAACGATTGGTGCAATTATTGATATGAAAGAAGGAAATATTAGATTCCAATTTCCATTAAGGAAAGGCATGGAACACTTTCCTAGGAAGAAAATTAAATCACCCTATGAATCTACTATGAGAGCCACTTATGAATTGAATACCAAAGATGGTAATACCTAGATCTATTCTTGTTTTTATACCTAGCTAGGGACGTTAAACGATAGCGCTTGTTTGGAGGCAACCCAATTTTATTTTTGTTCTTTACTTTTTGTTCCTGTTTAATAATAAATAATTCATATAGCCTATGGTTAGATGTGGTTTTGTGTGTTAATTATTGTTTGTGCCAAGTAAAACCTTTAGGATAACCTACGGTGATAGTTAATTTGATCTTGCTGAAAAACAGAAACTTTTGCACGCACGAGATTAGTTTTCATAAATCACAGAAACGTGATTTTCAATTAATTCTTTTTGCAGAAGATTAATAAACAAATTACCTAGGACTTACTAATTTGGTAGAATTTTTGGGTTTTAGAAGTACTAGAGAGTTACAGATTTCTACAGACTGTTCTGTTTTTGACAGATTCTGTTTCTCGTGTGTTGCTTGCTTATTTTGATGAATCTATGACTAGTATCGGCGGGTATGAACCATAGAGAAGTTGGAATACAGTAGGTTTAACACCAATATAAATAAAGAATGAGTTCATTACAGTACCTTAAAGTGGTGGTTTGTTTTCTTGCACTAACGGAGCTCATGAGATTTTCTGTTGAGTCTTGTGTTGGGAAGTTTTTAACTTTTGGGTAAAGATTTGATGGGTTTTGGAATAAGGAGTGGCAAGAGCCTAATATTTGGGATGCCCAAGGAACCCCAAGGTAAAATTCAAGGACAACCAAAAGCCTAAGCTTGGGGATTCCCCGGAAGGCATCCCCTCTTTCGTCTTCGTCTATCGGTAACTTTACTTGAGGCTATATTTTTATTCACCACATGATATGTTTTTTGCTTGGAGCGTCTTGTATGATTTGAGTCTTTTCCTTTTAGTTTGTCACAATCATCCTTGTTGTACACACTTTTTGGAGAGACACACATGAATCGGAATTTATTAGAATACTCTATGTGCTTCACTTATATCTTTTGAGCTAGACAATTTTGCTCTAGTGCTTCACTTATACCTTTTTAGAGCATGGTGGTGGTTTTATTTTGTAGAAATTATTTATCTCTCATGCTTCACTTATATTATTTTGAGTCTTTTAGAACAGCATGGTAATTTTCTTTGGTTATAAAATTAGTCCTAATATGATGGGCATCCAAGTTGGGTAAAATAAAAACTTTCATATGGAGTGCATTGAACACTATGATAAATTTGATACTTGATAATTGTTTTGAGATATAAAGGTGGTAATGTTAGAGTCATGCTAGTTGGGTAATTATGAAATTGAGAAATACTCATGTTAAAGTTGGCAAGTCCCGTAGCATGCACATATGGTGAACGTTGTGTGACAAATTTGAAGCATGGGGTGTTCTTTGATTGCCTTCCTTATGAGTGGAGGTCGGGATCGCGCGATGGTTAACTCCTACCAACCCCTCCCCTAGGAGCATGCATAGTAGTACTTTGCTTCGAGAGCTAATAAATTTTTTCAATAAGTACATGAGTTCATTATGACTAATGTGAGTCCATGGATTATACGCACTCTTACCCTTCCGCAATTTTCTAGCCTCTACGGTACCGTGCATTGCCCTTTCTCACCTTGAGAGTTGGTGCAAACTTCACCGGTGCATCCAAACCCAGTGACACGATACGCTCTCTCACACATAAACCTCCTTATATCTTCCTCAAAACAGCCACCATACCTACCTATTATGGCATTCATAGCCATTCCGAGATATATTGCCATGCAACTTTCCAACGTTCCGTTTATTATGACATGCTCCATCATTGTCATATTGCTTTGCATGATCATGTAGTTGACATAGTATTTGTGGCAAATCCACCTTTATAATTCTTTCATACATGTCGCTCTTGATTCATTGCATATCTCGGTACACCGCCGGAGGCATTCACATAGAGTCATATTTTGTCCTAAGTATTGAGTTGTAATTCTTGAGTTGTAAATAAATAGAAGTGTGATGATTTCCATTATTAGAGCATTGTCCCATGTTAGGAAAGGATGATGGAGACTATGATTCCCCCACAAGTCGGGATGAGACTCCGGACGAAATAAAAAAAGGAAAAAAAAGAGGCCAAAGAAGCCCAAATAAAAAAATGAGAGAAAAAGAGAGAAGGGACAATGTTGCTATCCTTTTTCCACACTTGTGCTTCAAAATAGCACCATGATCTTCATGATAGAGAGTTTCTTATTTTGTCACTTTCATATACTAGTGGGACCTTTTCATTATAGAACTTGGCTTGTATATTCCAATGACGGGCTTTCTCAAAATGCCCTAGGTGTTCATGAGCAGGCAAGTTGGATGCATAACCACTTAGTTTCTTTTTGATGAGCTTTCATACATTTATAGCTCTAGTGGTTGCACGGAAATCCCTACTCCTTGTATTGACATCAATTGTGTTGGGGAACGCAGTAATTTCAAAAAAATTCCTACGCACACGCAAGATCATGGTGGTGCATAGCAACAAGCGGGGAGAGTGTCGTCCACGTACCCTCGTAGACCGTAAGAGGAAGCATTATGAAAACGCGGTTGATGTAGTCGTACGTCTTCATGATCGACCGATCCTAGCACCGAACGTACGGCACCTCCGTGATCTGCACATGTTCAGCTCAGTGACGTCCCACAAACTCACGATCCAGTAGAGCTTCGAGGGAGAGTTCCGTCAGCACAATAGCGTGATGACGATGTTGATGAAGCTACCGACGCAGGGCTTTGCCTAAGCACCGCAACAATATGAACGAGGTGGATAATGGTGGAGGGGGGCACCGCACACGGGTAAAAGATCAATGATCAACTTGTGTGTCTATGGGGTGTCCCCCTCCCCCGTATATAAAGGAGTGGAGGAGGGGGAGGGGCTGGCCCTCCTAGGGGCGCCCCAAGGGGAGTCCTACTCCCACCGGGAGTAGGACTCCAACCCTTCCAAGAGTAGGAGTAGGAGAGAGGGAAGGACGAGAGAGGGGAAAGGAAAGGGGGGGGGGCGCCGCCCCCCTCTTTGTCCAATTCGGACTAGAGGGGGAGGGGGTGCGCGGCCTGCCCTAGCCACCCCTCCTCTTCTCCACTAAGGCCCAATAGGCCCATTACACTCCCCGGGGGGTTTCGGTAACCCCCCGGTACTCCGGTATTTGTCCGAACTTGCCCGGAACCCTTCCGAAGTCCAAACATAGTCATCCAATATATCGATCTTTATGTCTCGACCATTTCGAGACACCTCGTCATGCGTGATCATATCCGGGACTCCGAACTACCTTCGGTACATCAAAACACATAAACTCATATTACCGATCGTCACCGAACGTTAAGCGTGCGGACCCTACATGTTCAAGAACTATGTAGACATGACCGAGACTCGTCACTGATAAATAACCAATAGCGGAACCTGGCTGCTCATATTGGTTCCTACATATTCTATGAAGATCTTTTATCGGTCAAACCGCATAACAACATACGTTGTTCCCTTTGTCATCGGTATGTTACTTGTCCGAGATTCGATCGTCGGTATCTCAATACCTAGTTCAATCTCGTTACTGGCAAGTCTCTTTACTCGTTCCGTAATACATCATCCCGCAACTAACTCATTAGTCACATTGCTTGCAAGGCTTATAGTGATGTGCATTACTGAGAGGGCCCAGAGATACCTCCCCGACAATCGGAGTGACAAATCCTAATCTTGATCTATGCTAACTCAACAAGTACCATTGGAGACACCTGTAGAGCACCTTTATAATCACCCAGTTATGTTGTGACATTTGGTAGAACACAAAGTGTTCCTCCGGTATTCGGGAGTTGCATAATCTCATGGTAATAGGAACATGTATAAGTCATGAAGAAAGCAATATCAACAAACTAAACGATCAAGTGCTAAGCTAACGGAATGGGTCAAGTCAATCACATCATTCTCTAATGATGTGATCCCGTTAATCAAAGGACAACTCATGTCTATGGTTAGGAAACACAACCATCTTTGATTCAACGAGCTAGTCAAGTAGAGGCATACTAGTGACACTTTGTTTGTCTATGTATTCACACATGTACTAAGTTTCCAGTTAATACAATTCTAGCATGAATAATAAATATTTATCATGATATAAGGAAATATAAATAACAACTTTATTATTGCCTCTAGGGCATATTTCCTTCAGTCTCCTACTTGCACTAGAGTCAATAATCTAGATTACATAGCAATGATTCTAACACCCAATGAGTCTTGGTGCTGATCATGTTTTGCTCATGAGAGAGGCTTAGTCAATGGGTCTGCAACATTCAGATCTGTATGTATCTTGCAAATCTCTATGTCTCCATCCTTGACTTGATCGCAGATGGAATTGAAGCGTCTTTTGATGTGCTTGGTTCTCTTGTGAAATCTAGATTCCATTGCCAGGGCAATTGCACCAGTATTGTAACAAAAGATTTTCATTGGACCCAATGCACTAGGTATGACACCTAGATCGGAGATGAACTCCTTCATCCAGACTCCTTCATTTGCTGCTTCCGAATCAGCTATGTACTCTGCTTCACATGTAGATCCCACCACGACACTTTGTTTAGAACTGCACCAACTGATAGCTCCACCATTCAATATAAACACGTATCCAGTTTGTGACTTAGAGTCATCCGGATCAGTGTCAAAGCTTGCATCAACGTAAACCATTTACGACGAGAGAAACATATCCTTAGTCCTTTTCAGGTATTTTAGGATGTTCTTGACAGCTGTCCAGTGATCCACTCCTGGATTGCTTTGGTACCTCCCTACTAAACTAATAGCAAGGCACACATCAGGTTTGGTACACATCATTGCATACATGATAGAGCCTATGGCTGAAGCATAGGGAACACCTTTCATTTTCTCTCTATCTTCTGCAGTGGTCGGGCATTGAGTTTGACTCAACTTCACACCTTGTAACACAGGCAAGAATCCTTTCTTTACTTCATCCATTTTGAACTTCTTCAAAACTTTATCAAGGTATGTGCTTCGTGAAAGTCCAATTAAGCGTCTTGATCTATCTCTATAGATCTTGATACCCAATATATAAGCAGCTTCACCGAGGTCCTTCATTGAAAAACTCTTATTCAAGTATCCTTTTATGCTATCCTGAAATTCTATATTATTTCCAATCAACAATATGTCATCCACATATAATATTAGAAATGCTACAGAGCTCCCACTCACTTTCTTGTAAATACTGTCTTCTCCAAAAGTCTGTATAAAACCATATGCTTTGATCACACTATCAAAACGCTTATTCCAACTCCGAGATGCTTGCACCAGTCCATAGATGGATCGCTGGAGCTTACACACTTTGTTAGCATCATTTGGATTAATAAAACCTTTAGGTTGCATCATATACAACTGTTCTTCCAGAAATCCATTCAGGAATGCAGTCTTTACATCCATTTGCCAAATTTCATAATCATAAAATGCGGCAATTGCTAACATGATTCGGACGGACTTAAGCATCGCTACGGGTGAGAAGGTCTCATCGTAGTCAACTCCTTGAACTTGTGGAAAACCTTTCGCAATAAGTCGAGCTTTGTAGACAGTAACATTACCGTCAGCGTCAGTCTTCTTCTTGAAAATCCATTTATTCTCGATGGCTTGCCGATCATCGGGCAAGTCAACCAAATTCCACACTTTGTGCTCATACATGGATCCCATCTCAGATTTCATGGCCTCAAGCCATTTCACGGAATCTGGGCTCATCATCGCTTCCTCATAGTTCGTAGGTTCGCCATGGTCAAGTATCATGACCTCCAGAACAGGATTACCATACCACTCTGGTGTGGATCTTATTCTGGTTGACCTACGAGGTTTGGTAGTAACTTGATCTGAAGTGTCATGATCATTATCATCAGCTTCCTCACTAATTGGTGTAGGGATCACATGAGCTGATTTCTGTGATGAACTACTTTCCAATAAGGGAGCAGGTACAGTTACCTCATCAAGTTCTACTTTCCTCCCACTCACTTCTTTCGAGATAAACTCCTTCTTTAGAAAGGATCCATTCTTAGCAACGAATGTCTTGCCTTCGGATCTGTGATAGAAGGTGTACCCAACAGTCTCCTTTGGGTATCCTACGAAGACACATTTCTCCGATTTGGGTTCGAGCTTATCAGGTTGAAGCTTTTTCACATAAGCATCGCAGCGCCAAACTTTAAGAAACGACAACTTTGGTTTCTTGCCAAACCATAGTTCATAAGGCGTCGTCTCAACGGATTTAGATGGTGCCCTATTTAACGTGAATGCAGCCGTCTCTAAAGCATAACCCCAAAATAATAGCGGTAAATCAGTCAAAGACATCATAGATCGTACCATATCTAATAAAGTGCGTTACAACGTTCGGACACACCATTACGTTGTGGTGTTCCGGGTGGCGTGAGTTGCGAAACTATTCTGCATTGTTTCAAATGAAGACCAAACTCGTAACTCAAATATTCTCCTCCATGATCAGATCGTAGAAACTTTATTTTCTTATTACGATGATTTTCCACTTCACTCTGAAATTCATTGAACTTTTTAAATGTTTTAGACTTGTGTTTCAATATGTAGATATACCCATATCTGCTCAAATCATCTGTGAAGGTGAGAAAATAATGATACCTGCCATGAGCCTCAATATTCATCGGACCACATACATCAGTATGTATGATTTCCAACAAATCTGTTGCTCGCTCCATTGTTCCGGAGAACGGAGTTTTAGTCATCTTGCCCATGAGGCATGGTTTGCAAGTACCAAGTGATTCATAATCAAGTGATTCCAAAAGTCCATCAGAATGGAGTTTCTTCATGCGCTTTACACCAATATGACCCAAACGGCAGTGCCACAAATAAGTTGCACTATCATTATCAACTCTACATCTTTTGGCTTCAATATTATGAATATGTGTATCACTACTATTGAGATTTAATAAAAATAGACCACTCTTCAAGGGTGCATGACCATAAAAGATATTACTCATATAAATAGAACCACCATTATTCTCAGATTTAAATGAATAACCGTCTTGCATCAAACAAGGTCCAGATATAATGTTCATGCTCAACGCTGGCACCAAATAACAATTATTCAGGTATAAAACTAATCTCGAAGGTAGATGTAGAGGTAGCGTGCCGACCGCGATCACATCGACTTTGGAACCATTTCCCACGCGCATCGTCACCTCGTCCTTAGCCAATCTTTGCTTAATCTGTAGTCCCTATTTCGAGTTGCAAATATTAGCAACAGAACCAATATCGAATACCCAGGCACTACCACGAGCATTAGTAAGGTACACATGAATAACATGTATATCACATATACCTTTGTTCACTTTGCCATCCTTCT
Source organism: Aegilops speltoides (assembly GCA_021437245.1). Classification (NCBI taxonomy): domain Eukaryota; kingdom Viridiplantae; phylum Streptophyta; class Magnoliopsida; order Poales; family Poaceae; genus Aegilops; species Aegilops speltoides. The sequence goes on from CM038147.1 coordinate 527,782,129, forward strand.
TATCCGCCAAATACTTGGGGCAGTTGCGCTTCCAATGACTAGTCCCTTTGCAGTAGAAGCACTCAGTCTCAGGCTTAGGTCCAAACTTGGGTTTCTTCACTTGAGCAGCAACTTTTTCTTGAAACTGGTGGTCTTGTTGACCATCAACACTTGATGCTCCTTCTTGATTTCTACCTCCACAGCCTTTAGCATCGCGAAGAGCTCGGGAATTGTCTTATCCATTCCTTGCATATTATAATTCATCACGAAGCTCTTGTAGCTTGGTGGCTGATACTGTTGGAAATATGCCCTAGAGGCAATAGTAAAATGGTTATTATTATATTTCCTTGGTCATGATAAGTGTCTATTGTTCATGCTATAATTGTGTTATCCGGAAATCGTAACACATGTGTGAATACATAGACCACAACATGTCCCTAGTGAGCCTCTAGTTGACTAGCTCGTTGATCAATGGATGGTTACGGTTTCCTGACCGTGGACATTGGATGTCATTGATAACGGGATAACATCGTTGGGAGAATGATGTGATGGACAAGACCCAATCCTAAGCATAGCACAAGATCGTGTAGTTCGTTTGCTAGAGCTTTTCTAATGTCAAGTATCAGTTCCTTAGACCATGAGATTGTGTAACTCCCGGATACCGTAGGAGTGCTTTGGGTGTACCAAACGTCACAACGTAACTGGGTGACTATAAAGGTGTTGGAAATATGCCCTAGAGGCAATAATAAATTGGTTATTATTATATTTCCTTGTTCATGATAATCGTTTATTATCCATGCTATAATTGTATTGATAGGAAACTCAGATACATGTGCGGATATATAGACAACACCATGTCCCTAGTAAGCCTCTAGTTGACTAGCTCGTTGATCAATAGATGGTTACGGTTTCCTGACAATGGACATTGGATGTCGTTGATAACGGGATCACATCATTAGGAGAATGATGTGATGGACAAGACCCAATCCTAAGCCTAGCACAAAGATCGTGTAGTTCGTATGCTAAAGCTTTTCAATGTCAAGTATCTTTTCCTTAGACCATGAGATTGTGCAACTCCCGGATACCGTATGAATGCTTTGGGTGTACCAAACACCACAACGTAACTGGGTGGCTATAAAGGTGCACTACAGGTATCTCCGAAAGTGTCTGTTGGGTTGGCACGAATCGAGACTGGGATTTGTCACTCCGGTAAACGGAGAGGTATCTCTGGGCCCACTCGGTAGGACATCATCATAATGTGCACAATGTGACCAAGGGGTTGATCACGGGATGATGTGTTACGGAACGAGTAAAGAGACTTGCCGGTAACGAGATTGAACAAGGTATCGGTATACCGACGATCGAATCTCGGGCAAGTATAATACCGCTAGACAAAGGGAATTGTATACGGGATCGATTGAGTACTTGACATCGTGGTTCATCCGATGAGATCATCATGGAACCTGTGGGAGACAACATGGGTATCCAGATCCCGCTGTTGGTTATTGATCGGAGAACGTCTCGGTCATGTCTACATGTCTCCCGAACCCGTAGGGTCTACACACTTAAGGTTCGATGACGCTTGGGTTATAAAGGAAGTTTGTATGTGGTTACCGAATGTTGTTCGGAGTCCCGGATGAGATCCCGGACGTCACGAGGAGTTCCGGAATGGTCCGGAGGTAAAGATTTATATATGGAAAGTTGTTGTTCGGGTTCCGGAAAAAGTTCGGGTTTTTTCGGTATTGAACCGGGAAGCTTCTGAAGGTTCCGGAGGATTCGGAGGGGTCCGGAGGTCCGGAAATTGTTCCACCACGTCCAATACAAAGCATGGGCTGTAGGGGCGGTTTAGCCTTAATGGGCCAGGCACAGCCCCAAGGCCCATGCGCATGGGAGAGGGAAACCCTAAGGGGAGGGCCTCCACTTGACTTGGGAGGCACTCCTCCCCCTTGGCCGCCGCCCCTCCTCAGATTGGATCTGAGGGGCCCCCCCTCTCCCTTGCCCCTATATATATGTGGGGGTGGGAGGCAGCCGCAACACAAGTTCTGCGCAGCCCTCCCTCTCCCAAGTACTCCTCCTCTCCCGCGGTGCTTGGCGGCCTGCAGGATTGCCACGCCTCCACCACCACCACGCCGTTGTCTGCTGCTGGATGGAGTCTTCCTCAACCCTCCCTCTCTCCTTGCTGGATCAAGGCATGGGAGACGCCACGGGCTGTATGTGTGTTGACCATGGAGGTGCCGTCCGCTCGACACTAGGATCTCCGGTGATTTGGATCACGACGAGTCGACTCCTTCAACCCCGTTCTCTTGAACGCTTCGCTTAGCGATCTACAAGGGTATGTAGATGCACTCTCCTTCCCTTGTTGCTGGTTTCTCCATAGATAGATCTTGGTGACACGTGGGAAAATTTTGAATTTCTGCTCGTTCCCCACAAAGGGCATCGAGCCAGGTCTATTGCGTAGATTCTTTGCATGAGTAGAACACAAAGTAGTTGTGGGCGTTGATTTTGTTCAATATGCTTACCGTTACTAGTCCAATCTTGTTTCGACGGTATTGTGGGATGAAGCGGCCCGGACCGACCTTACACGTACACTTACGTGAGACAGGTTCCACCTACTGACATGCACTTGGTGCATAAGGTGGCTAGCGGGTGCGAGTCTCTCCCACTTTAGTCGGAACGGATTCGATGAAAAGGGTCCTTATGAAGGGTAAATAGCAATTTACATATCACGTTGTGGTTTTTGCGTAGGTAAGAAACGTTCTTGCTAGAAACCCATAGCAGCCACGTAAAACATGCAAACAACAATTAGAGGACGTCTAACTTGTTTTTGCAGGGTATGCTATGTGATGTGATATGGCCAAGAAGAATGTGATGAATGATATGTGATGTATGAGATTGATCATGTTCTTGTAATAGGAATCACGACTTGCATGTCGATGAGTATGACAACCGGCAGGAGCCATAGGAGTTGTCTTAATTCATTGTATGACATGCGTGTCATTAAACAACGCCATGTAATTACTTTACTTTATTGCTAACCGGTAGCCATAGTAGTAGAAGTAATAGTTGGCGAGACAACTTCATGAAGACACGATGATGGAGATCATGATGATGGAGATCATGGTGTCATGCCGGTGACGATGATGATCATGGAGCCCCGAAGATGGATATCAATGGAGCTATATGATATTGGCCATATCATGTCACTACTATATAATTGCATGTGATGTTTATTATGTTTATACATCTTGTTTACTTAGAACGACAGTAGTAAATAAGATGACCCCTTACAGCAATTTCAAGAAGTGTTCTCCCCTAACTGTGCACCGTTGCTAAAGTTCGTCGTTTTGAAGCACCACGTGATGATCAGGTGTGATAGATCCTTACGTTCACATACAACGGGTGTAAGACAGTTTTACACATGCAAAACACTTAGGGTTAACTTGATGAGCCTCGCATGTACAGACATGGCCTCGGAACACAGAGACCGAAAGGTCGAGCATGAGTCGTATAGTAGATACAATCAACATGAAGATGTTCACCGATGAAGACTAGTCAGTCTCACGTGATGATCGGACACGGCCTAGTTGACTCAGATCATGTAATCACTTAGATGACTAGAGGGATGTCTATCTCAGTGGGAGTTCATAAGATGAACTTAATTATCCTGAACATAGTCAAAAGATCTTTGCAAATTATGTCGTAAGCTCGCGCTTTAGTTCCACTCTTTAGATATGTTCCTAGAGGAAATATAGTTGAAAGTTGACAATAGCAATTATGCGGACAGTAGAAAGCTTATGTCATTAATGCACCGCTCAGTGTGCTGAACCCCAAACGTCGTTTGTGGATGTTGCGAACATCGGACATACACGTTTTGATAACTACGTGATAGTTTAGTTAAACGGTTTAGAGTTGAGGCACCAAAGTCGTTTTCGAAACGTCACAGAACATATGAGATGTTTCGAGGGCTGAAATTGGGATTTCAGGCTTGTGCCCACGTCAAGAGGTATAAGACCTTCGACGATTTTCTTAGCCGGCAAACTAAGGGAGAAAAGCTCAATCGTTGAGCTTGTGCTCAGATTGTCTGAGTGCAACAATCACTTGAATCGAGTGGGAGTTGATCTTCCAGATGAGATAGTGATGTTTCTCCAAAGTCATTGCCACCAAGCTGCTAGAGCTTCGTGATGAACTATAACATATCAGGGATAGATATGATGATCCTTGAGGTATTCGCAATGTTTGACACCGCGAAAGTAGAAATCAAGAAGGAGCATCAATTGTTGATGGTTGGTGAAACCACTAGTTTCAAGAAGGGCAAGGGCAAGAAGGGATACTTCATGAAACGGCAAATCAGCTGCTACTCTAGTGAAGAAACCCAAGGTTGAACCCAAACCCGAGACTAAGTGCTTCTGTAATAAGGGGAACAACCACTGGAGCTGAATTACCCTAGACACTTGGTAGATAAGAAGGCTGGCAAGGTCGATAGAAGTATATTGGATATACATTATGTTAATGTGTACTTTACTAGTACTCCTAGTAGCACCAGGGTATTGGATACCGGTTCGGTTGCTAAGTGTTAGTAACTCGAAATAAAAGCTACGGAATAAACGGAGACTAGCTGAAGGTGAGCTGACGATAAGTGTTGGAAGTGTTTCCAAGGTTGATGTGATCAAACATCGCACGCTCCCTCTACCATCAAGATTAGTATTAAACCTGAATAGTTATTTGGTGTTTGCGTTGAGCATAGACATGATTGGATTATGTCTATCGCAATGTGGTTATTCATTTAAGGAGAATAATAGTTACTCTATTTATTTGAATAATACCTTCAATGGTCTTGCACCTAAAGGAATGATTTATTGAATCTCGATCGTAGTGATGCACATTTTCATGCCAAAGGTATAAGATAGTAATGATAGTACTACTTACTTGTGGCACTGCCAAGTAAGTCATAATGGTATAAGACGCATGAAGAAGCTCCATATTGATGGATCTTTGGACTCACTCGTCTTTTGAAAAGTTTGAGACATGCGAACCATGTCTATTGGTGTATACGCATGAAGAAACTCCATGCAGATGGATCGTTTGGACTCACTTGATTTTGAATCACTTGAGATATGCAAATCATACCACATGGGCAAGATGACAGAAAAGCCTCGGTTTCAGCAAGATGGAACAAGATAGCAACTTGTTGGAAGTAACACATTTTGATGTGTGCAGTCCAATGAGTGCTGAGGCATGCAGTGAATATCGTTATGTTCTTACTTCACATATGATTCGAGTAGATGTTGAGTATATTTACTTGATGAAACAAAAGTCTGAATTATTGAATGGTTCAAGTAATTTCAGAGTGAAGTTGAAGATCATCGTGACAAGAGGATAAAATGTCTATGATATGATCATAGAGATGAGTATCTGAGTTACAAGCTTTGGCACGCAATTAAGACATTGTGGAAATTGTTCCACAATTAATACCGCCTGGAACACCATAGTGTGGTGGTGTGTCCGAACATCATAGTTGCACCCTATTGGATATGGTGCGTACCATGATGTCTCTTATCGAATTACCACTATCGTTCATGGGTTAGGCATTAGAGACAACCGCACTCACTTTAATGGGGCACCACGTAATTCCGTTGAGACGACACCATTTGAACAGTGGTTTGGAGAAACCTAAGTTGTCGTTTCTTAAAAGTTTGGGGTTGTGACGCTTATGTGAAAAAGTTTCAGGTTGATAAGCTCGAACCCAAAGCGGATAAAATGCATCTTCATAGGACACCCAAAACAGTTGGGTGTACCTCCTAATTCAGATCCGAAAGCAATAGGGATTGTTTCTTAAACCGGGTCCTTTCTCGAGGAAAAGTTTGTCTCGAAAAGTTGAGAGGGAGGATGGTGGAGACTTGATATGGTTATTGAACCATTACTACAACTAGTGTGTAGCATGGCATAGGAAGTTGTTCCTATGGCACCTACACCAATTGAAGTAGAAGCTTATGATAGTGATCATGAAACTTCGGATCAACTCACTACCGTACCTCGTTGGGTGACAAGGATGTGTACTACTTCAGAGTGGTACAGTAATCCTGTCTTGAAGGTCATGTTGCTAGACAACAATGAACCTACAAGCTATGGAGAAGCAATGGTGGGCCCAAATTCCGACAAATGGATAGAAGCCATGAAATCCGAGATAGGATCCATGTATCAGAACAAAGCATGGACTTTGGTGGACTTTCCCGATGATCGGCAAGCCATTGAGATAAATGGATCTTTAAGAAGAAGACGGACGTGGACGGTGATGTCACCGTCTATGAAGCTCGACTTGTGGCGAAGAGTTTTTCACAAGTTCAAGGAGTTGACTACGATGAGATTTTCTCATCCGTAGCGATGCTTAAGTCCGTCGGAATCATGTTAGCATTAGCTGCATTTATGAAATCTGGCAGATGGATGTCAAAACGAGTTTACTTACCAGTCTTCGTAAGGAAAGGTTGTATGTGATACAATCAGGAAGTTTTTGTCGATCCTAAGGATGCTAAAAGGTATGCTGGCTCCAGCGATCCTTCTAAGGACTGGAGTAAGTATCTCGGAGTCGGAATGTGCGCTTTGATGATCAAAGATTTTGGGTTTATACAAAGTTTACGATAAACTTGTATTTCCAAAGAAGTGAGTGGGAGCACTATAGAATTTCTGATGAGTATATGTTGTTGACATATTGTTGATCAGAAATGATGTAGAATTTCTAGAAAGCATAAAGGGTTGATTGAAAGGAGTTTTCAAGGGAAAACCTGGATTAAGTTACTTGAACATTGAGCATCAAGATCTATGAGGATAGATCAAAAACGCTTAATGGTACTTTCAAATGAGCACATACCTTGACATGATCTTGAAGGTGTTCAAGATGGATCAGTCAAAGAAGGAGTTCTTGCCTGAGTTGTAAAGTATGAAGTTAAGACTTAAAGCTCGACCACAGCAGAAAAGAGAGAAAGGACGAAGGTCGTCCCCTATGTTTCAGACGTAGGCTCTATAGTATGCTATGCTGTGTACCGCACCGGAAGTGTGCCTTGCCATGAGTCAGTCAAGGGGTACAAGAATGATCATGGAATGGATCATTGGACAGCGGTTAAAATTGTCCTTGGAGTAAATAAGGACATGTTTATCGATTATGGAGGTGATAAAGAGTTAGGCGTAAAGGGTTACGTCGATGCAAGCTTTAACACCTATCCGAGTGACTATGAGTAGCAAACCGGATATGTATAGTGGAGCAACCATTTGGAATAGCTCCAAGTGGAGCGTGGAGGCAGCATTTACAGAATGACCTAGAGATTTGCGAAGTACATACGGATCTGAAAGCTGCAGACCCGTTGACTAAAACCTCTCTCACAAGCAAAACATGATCAAACCCCAGAACTCATTGAGGCTTAATCACATGATGATGTGAACTAGTTCAATGACACTAGCAAACTCTTTGGATGTTGGTCACATGGCGATGTGACCTGTGAGTGTTAATCACATGGCGATGTGAACTAGATTATTGACTCTAGTGCAAGTGGGAGACTGTTGGAAATATGCCCTAGAGGCAATAATAAATTGGTTATTATTATATTTCCTTGTTCATGATAATCGTTTATTATCCATGCTATAATTGTATTGATAGGAAACTCAGATACATGTGTCGATATATAGACAACACCATGTCCCTAGTAAGCCTCTAGTTGACTAGCTCGTTGATCAATAGATGGTTACGGTTTCCTGACCATGGACATTGGATGTCGTTGATAACGGGATCACATCATTAGGAGAATGATGTGATGGACAAGACCCAATCCTAAGCCTAGAACAAATATCGTGTAGTTCGTATGCTAAACCTTTTCAATGTCAAGTATCTTTTCCTTAGACCATGAGATTGTGCAACTCCCGGATACCGTAGGAATGCTTTGGGTGTACCAAACACCACAACGTAACTGGGTTGCTATAAAAGTGCACTACAGGTATCTCCGAAAGTGTCTGTTGGGTTGGCACAAATCAAGACTGGGATTTGTCACTCCGGTAAACGGAGAGGTATCTCTGGGCCCACTCGGTAGGACATCATCATAATGTGCACAATGTGACCAAGGGGTTGATCACGGGATGATGTGTTATGGAACGAGTAAAGAGACTTGCCGGTAACGAGATTGAACAAGGTATCGGTATACCGACGTTCGAATCTCGGGCAAGTATAATACCGCTAGACAAAGGGAATTGTATAGGGGATCGATTGAGTCCTTGAAATCGTGGTTCATCCGATGAGATCATCGTGGAACATGTGGGAGCCAGCATGGGTATCCAGATCCCGCTGTTGGTTATTGACCGGAGAACGTGTCGGTCATGTCTACATGTCTCCCGAACCCGTAGGGTCTACACACTTAAGGTTCGATGACGCTTGGGTTATAAAGGAAGTTTGTATGTGGTTACCGAATGTTGTTCGGAGTGCTGGATGAGATCCCGGACGTCACGAGGAGTTCCGGAATGGTCCGGAGGTAAAGATTTATATATGGAAAGTTGTTGTTCGGGTTCCGGAAAAAGTTCGGGTTTTTTCGGTATTGTACCGGGAAGCTTCCAGAAGGTTCCGGAGGATTCCGGAGGGGTCCGGAGGTCCGGAAATTGTTCCACCACGTCCAATACAGTGCATGGGCTGTAGGGGGGCGGCCTAGCCTTAATGGGCCAGGGGCACCAGCCCCCCCAAGGCCCATGCGCATGGGAGAGGGAAAACCCTAAGGGGGAGGGCCTCCACTTGACTTGGGAGGCACTCCTCCCCCCCTTGGCCGCCGCCCCCTCCTCAGATTGGATCTGAGGGGGCCGGCCCCCCTCTCCCTTGCCCCTATATATATGTGGGGGGTGGGAGGGCAGCCGCAACACAAGTTCTGGCGCAGCCCTCCCCCTCTCCCAAGTACTCCTCCTCTCCCGCGGTGCTTGGCGAAGCCCTGCAGGATTGCCACGCTCCTCCACCACCACCACGCCATTGTGCTGCTGATGGATGGAGTCTTCCTCAACCTCTCCCTCTCTCCTTGCTGGATCAAGGCATGGGAGACGTCATCGGGCTGTACGTGTGTTGAACGCGGAGGTGCCGTCCGTTCGGCACTAGGATCTCCGGTGATTTGGATCACGACGAGTACGACTCCTTCAACCCAATTCTCTTGAACGCTTCCGCTTAGTGATCTACAAGGGTATGTAGATGCACTCTCCTTCCACTTGTTGCTGGTTTCTCCATAGATAGATCTTGGTGACACGTAGGAAGATTTTGAATTACTGCTACGTTCCCCAACAAAAGGTGCACTACAAGTATCTCCGAAAGTGTCTGTTGGGTTGGCACGAATCGAGACTGGGATTTGTCACTCCGTATGATGGAGAGGTATCTCTCGGCCCACTCGGTGATGGATCATCATAATGAGCTCAATGTGACTAAGTGATTAGTCACGGGATCATGCATTATGTAACGAGTAAAGTGACTTGCCGGTAACGGGATGGAACGAGGTATTGGGATACCGATGATCGAATCTCGGGCAAGTAACGTACCGATTGACAAAGGGAATTGTATATGGGGTTACTTGAATCCTCGACATCGTGGTTCATTCGATGAGATCATCGTGGAACATGTGGGAGCCAACATGGGTATCCAGATCCAGCTGTTGGTTATTGTCCAGAGAGCTGTCTAGGTCATGTTTGCATGATTCCCGAACTCGTAGTGTCTACACACTTAAGGTTCGGTGACGCTAGGGTTATTAAGAAGACTTGTAAGTGATTACCGAATATTGTTCGGAGTCCCGGATGAGATCCCGGATGTCACGAGGAGTTCCGGAATGGTCCGGAGGTGAAGATTTATATATGGGAAGTTGTCATACGGTCACCGGAGAAGTTCGGGGGCATATCGGTATTCCGGGCCACTGGAGGGGTTCCGGGGGGTCCATCGGGAGGGGCCACCTCTCCCGGAGGGCGTCATGGGTCGTACTGGGCAGGGAACCAGCCCCTGGAGGGCTGGGTGCATCCCCCCTTGGGCCCATGCGCCTAGGTTTGGGGGGCGAACCCTAGATGGGGCGCCCCCCTTGCTTGGGGGGCAGGCCCCCTCCCCTTGGCCGCTGCCCCCCCTCTAGATCTCATCTAGAGGGGGCCGTTCCCCTTCCCCCTTCCCCTATAAATAGAGGGGCATGGGGAGGGCTGCACACCACATCGAAGGCGCAGCCCCTCCCCTCCCCAACACCTCTCCTCCTCCGTTAAGAGCATGGCGAAGCCCTGCCGGAGTACTGCCTCTCCATCACCACCACGCCGTCGTGCTGCTGTTGGAGCCCTCTTCCTCAGCCTCTCCCTCCTCCTTGCTGGATCAAGGCATGGGAGACGTCTCCACTCTGTACGTGTGTTGAATGCAGAGGTGCCGTCCGTTCGGCACTAGGATCATCGGTGATTTGGATCACGACGAGTACGACTCCATCAACCCCGTTCTCTTGAACGCTTCCGCTCGCGATCTACAAGGGTACGTAGATGCACTCCTCTCTCTCTCTCTCGTTGCTATATGACTCCATAGATTTATCTTGGTGATGCGTAGAAAATTTTAAAATTCTTCTACGATCCCCAATAGTGGCATCATGAGCTACGTCTATGCGTAGTTTCTATGCACGAGTAGAACACAATTTTGTTGTGGGCGTAGATGTTGTCAATTTACTTGCCACTACTAGTCTTATCTTGTTTTGGCGGCATCATGGGATGAAGCGGCCTGGACCGACCTTACACGTACGCTTACGTGAGACAGGTTCCACCGACTGACATGCACTAGTTGCATAAGGTGGCTAGTGTTGGGGAACGTAGTAATTTCAAAAAAATTCCTACGCACATGCAAGATCATGGTGATGCATAGAAACGAGAGGGGAGAGTGTTGTCCACGTACCCTCGTAGACCGTAAGTGGAAGCAATATGACAACGCGGTTGATGTAGTCGTACGTCTTCACGATCCGACCGATCTAAGTACCGAACATACGACACCTCCGAGTGCAGCACACGTTCAACTCGATGACGATCCTCGGACTCCGATCCAGCAGGGTGTCGGGGATGAGTTCCGTCAGCACGACGGCGTGGTGACGATGATGATGTTCTACCGACGCAGGGCTTTGCCTAAGCACCGCAACGATAGGACCGAGGTGGAATATGGTGGAGGGGGGCACCGCACACGGCTAAGGAACGATCACGAAGATCAACTTGCGTGTTCTAGAGGTGCCCCTCTCCCCCGTATATAAAGGAGGGATGGGGAGGTGCGGCCGGCCCCCTAGGGGTGCGCCTGGAGGAGTCCTACTCCCACCGGGAGTAGGACTCCCCCCTCTTGCCTTGGTGGAGAAGGAAAGGGGGGAGGGGAAAGAGGAAAGGGGGGCGCCACCCCCCCTTCCTTGTCCTATTCGGACAAGGGGGGGAGGGGTGGCGCGGCCTGCCCTGGCTGGCCCTCCTCTTCTCCCTCATGGCCCATGTAGGCCTATTAACCCCCCGCGCGGGGGGGGGGGGTTCGGTAACCCCCTGGTACTCCGGTAAAATCCCGATTTCACCCGGAACGTTTCCGATATCCAAATATAGGCTTCCAAATATATCAATCTTTATGTCTCGACCATTTCGAGACTCCTCGTCATGTCCGTGATCACATCCGGGACTCCGAACAACCTTCGGTACATCAAAACTTATAAACTCATAATAAAATTGTCGTCGTAAAGTTAAGCGTGCGGACCCTACGGGTTCGAGAACTATGTAGACATGACCTAGAACTGTTTCTGGTCAATAACCAATAGCGGAACCTGGATGCTCATATTGGCTCCTACATATTCTACGAAGATCTTTATCGGTCAAACCGCATAACAACATACATTGTTCCCTTTATCATCGGTATGTTACTTGCCCGAGATTCGATCGTCGGTATCTCAATACCTTGTTCAATCTCATTACTGGCAAGTCTCTTTACTCGTTATGTAATGCATCATCCCGCAACTAACTCATTAGTCACATTGCTTGCAGGGCTTATAGTGATGTGCATTACCGAGAGGGCCCAGAGATACCTCTCCGACAATCAGAGTGACAAATCCTAATCTCGAAATACGCCAACCCAACATGTACCTTCGGAGACACCTGTAGAGCTCCTTTATAATCACCCAGTTACGTTGTGACATTTGGTAGCACACAAAGTGTTCCTCCGGTAAATGGGAGTTGCATAATCTCATAGTTGTAGGAACATGTATAAGTCATGAAGAAAGCAATAGCAACATACTAAACGATCAAGTGCTAAGCTAACGAAATGGGTCATGTCAATCACATCATTCTCCTAATGATGTGATCCCATTAATCAAATGACAGCTCTTTTGTCCATGGCTAGGAAACCTAACCATCTTTGATTCACATGCTAGTCAAGTAGAGGCATACTAGTGACACTATGTTTGTCCATGTATTCACACATGTATTATGTTTCCGGTTAATAGAATTCTAGCATGAATAATAAACATTTATCATGATATAAGGAAATAAATAATAACTTTATTATTGCCTCTAGGGCATATTTCCTTCAGTCTCCCACTTGCACTAGAGTCAATAATCTAGTTCACATCACCATGTGATTTAACACCAATATTCACATCTGTATGTGATTAACACCCATAGTTCATATCGTCATGTGACCAACACCCAAAGGGTTTACTAGAGTTAATAATCTAGCTCACATCGCTATGTGATTAACACCCAAAGAGTACAAAGGTATGATCATGTTTTCTTCGTCAGAGAAATTTAGTCAATGGGTCTGTCACATACAAAGCCGTATGTATTTTGCAAATATTATATGTCTTTAATGCTCTGCATGGAGCTACTCTAGCTAATTGCTCCCACTTTCAATATGTATCCAGATTGAGACTTAGAGTCATCTAGATCAGTGTAAAAGTTTTCACTGATGTAACTTTACAACTAACTCTTTTATCACCTCCATAATCGAGAAACATCTCCTTAGTCCTCACTAAGGATATTCTTGACCGCTGTCCAGTGATCTAATATTAGATCAAAATTGTATTCCTTTGCCAAACTCAGAGCAAGGTATACAATATGTCTAGTTCACAGCATAGCATACTTTATAGAACCTATGACTGAGGCATAGGGAATGATTTTCATTCTCTTTCTATTTTCTGCCATGGTCGGGTCTTGAGTCTTACTCAACTTCACCTTGCAACACAGGCAAGAACTCCTTCTTTGACTGTTCCATTTTGAACTATTTCAAAAATTTATCAAGGTAAGTACTCATTGAAAAATCTTATCAAGCGTCTTGATCTATATATATAGATCTTGATGCTCAATGTGTAAGTAGCTTCACCGAGGCTTTCTTTGAAAAACTCTTATTCAAGTATCCTTTCATGCTATCCAGAATTTCTATATCATTTCCAATCAACAATATGTCATCCACATATAATACTAGAAATGCTACAGAGCTCCCACTCACTTACTTGTAAATACAAGCTTCTCAAAAAGTCTGTATAAAACCATATGCTTTGATCAACTCATCAAAGCGTATATTCCAACTCCGAGAGGCTTGCACCAGTCCATAAATGGATCGCTGGAGCTTGCACACTTTGTTAGCACCTTTAGGATTGACAAAACCTTCTGGTTCCATCATATACAACTCTTATTTAATAAATCCATTGAGGAATGCAGTTTTGACATCCTTTTGCCAGATTTCATAAAATGTGGCAATTTCTAACATGATTCGGACAGACTTAAGCATCGCTACAGTTGATAAAATCTCATTGTAGTCAACACCTTGAACTTGTCGAAAACCTTTTTGCGACAAGTCGAGCTTTGTTGATAGTAACACTACTATCAGCATCTGTCTTCCTCTTGAAGATCCATTTATACAATATGGCTTGCCGATCATCGGGCAAATCCCCCAAAGTCCACACTTTGTTCTCATACATGGATCCCATCTCCGATTTCATGGCCTCAAACCATTTTGCGGAATCTGGGCTCATCATCGCTTCCTCATAGTTCATAGGTTCATCATGGTCTAGTAACATGATTTCCAGAATAGGACTACCATACCACTCTAGTGAGGATCTTGATCTGGAAGATCTACAAAGTTCGGTAGTAACTTGATCTGAAGCTTCATGATCATTATCATTAGCTTCCTCACTAATTGGTGTAGGAATCACTAGAACTGATTTCTGTGATGAACTACTTTCCAATAAGGGAGAAGGTACAATTACCTCATCAAGTTCTACTTTCCTCCCACTCACTTCTTTCGAGAGAAACTTCTTCTCTAGAAAGAATCCATCTTAGCAACGAATAACTTGCCTTCAGATCTGTGATAGAAGGTGTACCCAATAGTTACCTTTGGGTATTCTATGAAGACGCACTTCTCCGATTTGGGTTTGAGCTTATCAGGTTGAAACTTTTTCACATAAGCATCGCAGCCCCAAACTTTAAGAAACGACAGCTTAGGTTTATTGCTAAACCATAGTTCATACATTGTCGTCTCAACGGATTTAGATGGTGCCCTATTTAACATGAATGCAGTTGTCGCTAATGCATAATCCCAAAACGATAGTGGTAAATCGGTAAGATACATCATAGATTGCACCATATCCAATAAAGTGCGGTTACGACGTTCGGACACACCGTTACGCTATGGTGTTCCAGGTGGCATGAGTTTGTGAAACTATTCCACATTGTTTTAACTGAAGGCCAAACTCGTAACTCAAATATTCATCTCCACGATCAGATCGCAGAAACTTTATTTACTTGTTACGATGATTTTACACTTCACTCTGAAATTCTTTGAACCTTTCAACTATTTCAGACTTATGTTTCATCAAGTAGATATATCCATATCTGCTTAAATCATCTGTGAAGGTCAGAAAATAACGATACACGCCACGAGCCTTAACACTCACCGGATCGCATACATCGGTATGTATTATTTCCAATAAGTCAGTAGCTCGTTCCATTGTTTCGGAGAACAGAGTTTTCGTCATCTTGCCCAAAAGGCACGGTTCGCAAGCATCAAATGATTCATAACCAAGTGATTCCGAAAATCCATCTTTATGGAGTTTCTTCATGCGCTTTACACCGATATGACCTAAACGGCAGTGCCACAAATAAGTTGCACTATCATTATTAACTTTGCATCTTTTGGCATCAATATTATGAATATGTGTATCACTACGGTCGAGATCCAACAAACTATTTTCATTGGGTGTACGACCATCGAAGGTTTTATTCATGTAAATAGAACAACAATTATTCTTTGACTTTAAATGAATAACCGTATCGCAATAAACATGATCAAATCATATTCATGTTCAACGCAAACGCCAAATAATATTTATTTAGGTTTAACACTAATCTCGAAAGTATAGGGAGTGCGCGATGATGATCATATCAATCTCTGGAACTACTTCCAACACACATCGTCACCTCACCCTCAACAAGTTTCTATTTACTCTACAACTCCCGTTTCGAGTTACTACTCTTAGCAACTGAACCAGTATCAAATACCAAGGGGTTGCTATAAACACTAGTAAAGTACACATCAATAACATGTATATCAAATATACCTATGTTCACTTTGCCATCCTTCTTATCCGCCAAATACTTGGGGTAGTTCCACTTCCAGTGACCAGTCCCATTGCAGTAGAATCACTTAGTCTTAGGCTTAGGTCCAGACTTGGGCTTCTTCACTTGAGCAGCAACTTGCTTTCTGTTCTTCTTGAAGTTCCCCTTCTTCCCTTTGCCCTTTTTCTTGAAACTAGTGATCTTGTCCACCATCAACACTTTGATGTTTTTCTTTGATTTCTACCTTCGCCGATTTTTTTGCATCGCGAAGAGCTTGGGAATTGTTTTCATCATCCCTTGCATATTATAGTTCATCACGAAGTTCTACTAACTTGGTGGTGGTGACTAGAGAATCCTGTCAATCACTATCTTATCTGGAAGATTAACTCCCACTTGATTCAAGCGATTGTAGTACCCAGACAATCTGAGCACATGCTCACTAGTTGAGCGATTCTCCTCCATCTTTTAGCCATAGAACTTGTTGGAGACTTCATATCTCTCAACTCGGGTATTTGCTTCAAATATTAACTTCAAATCCTGGAACATCTCATATGGTCCATGACATTCAAAACGTCTTTGAAGTCCCGATTCTAAGCCGTTAAGCATGGTGCACCAAACTATCAAGTAGTCATCATATTGAGCTAGCCAAACATTCATAACGTCTGCATCTGCTCCTGCAATAGGTCTGTCACCTAGCGGTGCATTAAGGACATAATTCTTCTGTGCAGCAATGAGGATAAACCTCAGATCACGGATCCAATCCGCATCATTGCTACTAACATCTTTCAACACAATTTTCTCTAGGAACATATCAAAATAAACATACGAAAGCAACAACGCAAGCTATTGATCTACAACATAATTTTCAAAATACTACCAGGACTAAGTTCATGATAAATTTAAGTTCAATTAATCATATTACTTAAGAACTCCCACTTAGACAGACATCTCTCTAGCCATCTAAGTGATCACGTGATCCAAATCAACTAAACCATGTCCGATCATCACGCGAGATGGAGTAGTTTTCAATGGTGAACATCACTATGTTGATCATATCTACTATATGATTCACAATCGACCTTTCGGTCTCCGTGTTCCGAGGCCATATCTGTATATGCTAGGCTCGTCAAGTTTAACCTGAGTATTCCGTGTGTGCAACTGTTTTGCACCCGTTGTATTTGATCGTAGAGCCTATCACACCCGATCATCACGTGGTGTCTCAGCACAAAGAACTTTCGCAATGGTGCATACTCAGGGAGAACACTTCTTGATAATTAGTGAGAGATCATCTTAAAATGCTACCGTCAATCAAAGCAAGATAAGATGCATAAAGGATAAACATAACATGCAATTGATATGGCCATCATCATCTTGTGCTTGTGATCTCCATCTTCGAAGCACCGTCATGATCACCATCGTCACCGGTGCGACACCTTGATCTCCATCGTAGCATCATTGTCGTCTCGCCAATCTTATGCTTCTATGACTATCACTACCGCTTAGTGATAAAGTAAAGCATTACAGGGCGATTGCATTGCATACAATAAAGCGACAACAATATGGCTCCTGCCAGTTGCCGATAACTCTGTTACAAAACATGATCATCTCATACAATAAAATTTAGCATCATGTCTTGACCATATCACATCACAACATGCCCTGCAAAAACAAGTTAGCCGTCCTCTACTTTGTTGTTGCAAGTTTTACGTGGCTGCTACGGGCTGAGCAAGAACTGTCGTGGATTTGTCACGGCAGATGTCCTAGCGTAAGGACTTAGTCGTGGAGCCATCGCTACGGGTTTACTTGCAGGGGTTAAAGCGGACACAAAGACACAAGGGTTTTATACTAGTTCGGCCCCTTCGATGAAGGTAAAAGCCTACGTCTAGTTGTGATGGAATTGATGTAGTCTCGATGGCTAGGGAGCAAACAAGCCGCCTAGGCTCGAGTTGTGGTTGTCTGTCCTTGAACCGTCGCTGGGTCGTCCCCTTATATACACGAGTGACGCCCGTCGGTTCGTAGAGTCCCAACCGGTTCATACTCGTATCCCGGTTGGTATCTCTCTATTCCTAACTTACAATACAAGTTATACATCAGGCCGGTTTACGGCTACAAGCTCTAAACCGACTATAGGCCTTGGGCCTTTCTCTGCTTATACCACTAAGGGAGCTAATCCGGCCCAAGCTGGCCGGTTTACACCTAATGGTAATCTCCCTAACATTAGGCCCCAGATTGATTTGAACTGGTTCATGTCAATCCTTCACAAAGCCTGTATCTTGGACATCTTCTTTTGTTTGGTAAACCGCCATGTAAATAAATAAACTTCGTCATTTGTAAACCGGCATGACGTCATCTTGAAATTTGATCCTTTGTAACGCCTTCTTTAATAGCAGTCCCTGGATCCATGCGCTTGACCTAGCTTTACTGCCTTATAAATAGGACCGAAGGGTCATTCTTTTCCTCCCTTCGCTTCCTCTTCTTCTTCTTCCTCGCGCCGCTGCCCTTGGAGCTCCGCCATTGTCATCGACTTCTGCTTCATCCTAGGCCGCTGCATCGACCTGAACGTACCAGAACACTGCGGCCTCTTTCCGCATCTTCTCCATTCCCGGTAAGCTTCTTCCCCTTCTTAAATCTGTTTCTGTACTTAGATCTGTTTTTAGGGTTCTAGCTTCATACCATGTTCTTTGTGCGTTTTTATCCTTTTAGCTTTGAACCACGCTGTGAATCTTGTTCTGTACCAATGGTGACTCCTGCGTATCCACTGTACTTTCTCATTTTAATCTCATGGATCTTCTGCATATATATCTGCCTTATGGTCCACTTTTGTTTCTTCTTTACTTCCGCGAAATATTTCCTGTTTTCTGAAAACCCGCGTTTGATCCGTAGTAATCATGAGATCTTGTGAAACTTGTTTCTGTAAACTGTCCATAGCTTCAATTATCTCCAAGGCCTAGATTAGGCGGTTTAACTCACCATAAAAAAAACTGCTAAACCGGCATAGGTACACCATTAGTCCCCTTGTTGAACCGCCAGAGTGCATCTGATTTATAAAAACTGCTTCCGGTTTATCATAACTTAGATCAATCACTTTGTAACAAGCTCGCTCTTGAACCGGATCCGTTACTTCTGTAGGTCTTATCATGGCCAAACAGGTGTATGAATGCAACTGGGTTCCTTCCCGCGTCTCTGAAACACAGCTGAACGAACTGGTGTCGATTGGCGCTTTAGATGACAAAAATACAGTCCACTGGAGGGTTCCTGGAGAGGAATGTCCTCCCACACCTCAGGAAGGAGAAGTTGTGGTTTTCGCGGATCACCTGGCCCGGGGCTTTAAACCGCCCGGTTCAAAATTTTACCGGGACGTGTTGGCCAATTTTCAGCTCCGTCCCCAAGACATTGGCCCCAACTCCGTCACCAACCTGTGCCACTTTCAAGTGCTATCTGAAGCATATCTGCAAGAGGAACCTTCTGTTGAATTGTTTAGAGATCTCTTCCATCTAAACCGTCGTACTGAATTCACCGACGGCCCCAATACAGAATTGGGCGGTATGGCTATTCAAAAAAGGAAAGAAATCACCTATCCCCACGTCAAACTCCATACTCACCCCAAAGAGTGGAATGCGACTTGGTTTTATTGCAAGGATACTTCTCCTGAAGGTGAAAATCCTTTACCTGGCTTTCGTCCAGAGCGGCTAAGCAATACTCATCCCTTCCCTCAAAGATTAAGTGCCAAAGAAAGAAGCAAATATGCCCCACAACTGTCCAAGCTCCGAGCCTTTATGGCCAACGGTTTGACTGGAATTGATCTTGCACGCTGCTGGTTATCTTGGGGCATACTGCCTTAGAGCCGGCGTTCCGGTTTGATGTATCAGTATACCGGCAGCGTCGACGACCCACTCCGACACACAAAACTTGAACTTTCTGATGATGAAGTTACGGACTCAGTAAGAAGAATGCTGAATGAACTGGAGCATCTCTGTGCTCAAACCGGCTTGGCTCCTTACTGCACCACCAACACACCACCTGCGGTAAGTCTCTAACTGCGTCATCATTAAAACCTGTTATTATTTCATGTATCCAACATTTAATTATTTCTGATCTAGGGTGATAATCCGTATTGGAGCAAGAAACTTTCCCAAGACAAAGCGGATAAAGCTGGGCGGCCAAACCGGCCGAAAACAAAAGTTGTCAAGAAACCAGCCCACAAGAGAAAAACCACGGCTTCATCTGACCCGGCCATTGACGATGATGTGGGTAATCCGGAACTTGATTCTCTTGGCTTGCTTTTTACATGCCTTATTGATGATGATGCTTGTCAGGATGACGCTGAAGCCAGCAACGCAGGATTTGCTGAGGTAACCATTCTTTCTTCCGATTCAACAAATTTGCCTTCACCAAAATTTCGCCAGGCAAACCGGAAAGTTAACTTTTCTCACCCTCTTGCTTACTTGGATCCCAAACTTCTTATGAAGACACAGCAACATGAAGCTCGCCGCACAACCCGGCACAGCGGTCAGGTAGTTACCTCTGCCGGTTTACCAAACAGCCCGGTTCGAAAGCGCCGCACCGAGGTTTCCGACCTTTTTATTGCTTTAAATTCCAAAGCGGGTTTCTTCCGTCAACCTCTTAATCCGTCCGACTCCGATTATCAGGTTACTTCCCATTCATCTTTGGCGAATCCTCAGCCACTCAGCTACCGCCATTGAAAATAGCCACCGGGTAAGTCAATACGGCCATATGCTTTCCGATATCTTCTGTAATGGATATGCTTTTTTCCTGACTTTTGTTTCTTCAGAACCAAACCGAAACCCAGCAAGAAGGCCCGCTTGGACAAAACAGTTGAAGAGGCTGCCGCTTCAGATCATGAAAGAGCGCCGGATCTTGAAAATTTTGCCTCTGATGATATTCCTAATGACCCTCCGGTTCAAGAGGAGTTTATTCCTGAAGAGAGGCCTGTCAATACTTCAACCTCTGCTGATCCACCTGCCAACACCGTCCGGTTTGAGAAGCCTCGCAGCCCTTCTAAGACAGCCGTGCCCACGCAATCCGTCGAGTCGAAAGATGATGACGTTGTGATTACTGGTATGGGCCGCTCTGAGCCGGGGAATCCTGCCATCTTAACCCGGCATACTGTGAAAGAGGATTCTTCCGCTTTGAAGAAAGGAAAGTGGGATGTCGAGCTGGAAACATATGCCGCTTTAAGCGCCCAAGATCTTCATTCTGGATATTTGAACCGGCTTTACAGCAGCCGTGACTATGAAGCTGGCCTGGTCAAATTAATGAGGGACAAGTTTGAGGTAACACTCCTTTCCTTATCACCAGTATATTAGTCCTTGTAGCCCCCAAGGGCCGGTTTGTAATCTTGATCAAACCGGGACTTGATTATTTTCTTGTTCCATTTTGGAATCTTCCCGCATAACCACCAGGGCCGGTTTAACCCTGGATACTTAAACCGGTACTTCAATAAAAACTGCGTGACGAAACATTGGTAGGATCAAATAGTCATTAGCCCCCAAGTGCCAAGTTGAATACTTGTATTGAGCTTGGGACTTTGCCATGTAGTAGCAGTATAAAAATTGAAGGTACATTAGCCCCCAAGTGTCAAGCATATAACTGTGTTGTATGGTTGGGACTTTGACTTAAATTTCTGGCTGAACGTACTGTCAATGCGCAGGCTGAGGTGAAAATCAAAGATGATCGGATTGCCGATTTACAAGCGGCTTTGAAAACCCAGCAGGCCGAAACAGAGAAGGCCAAGAAAGAATTAACCAGCGCCTTGACCGCTGCTGAACAGGTGAAGGAAGGTATGAAGAAAGAGCAGGCAGTCTGGGCCACTGAAAAGGCCAATTTGATCAAACGGGCAGAAAATGCTGAAGATGCCCTTAAACCGGTGGTGGATGATCTGACAGCCGTAAAGCGGCAAGTACATTCTATGACTGCAGCAATCTTTGGTAAGCTCCCTGTGAATAATTGTGATATGTTGCACCTGCTGCAACATTAGTCCGGTTTAGAACTAACCATTTACCGTTTGTAGGCACACGCGTTGGGCACTTGGGAAATGATGTGCAGAAGAAACTGAAGGCTGTCTACACTTTAGTTGAGCAGTTATATACCGGAACCCAGCGCATCATCACCACAATGTCACATAACAATCCAGGGCCGTCCTTGATTCAAGATACTCTAAACCGGCTGTCAATGCTTCCTGCCCGGGTTGAAGAGGTGAAGAAATCTGCTGCAAGAACCGGAGCCATCAACGCCTTGATCCAAGCCAAGGCATGGGTACCAGACTTTGATCCCATGGAAGCAGCTCAAGGGTATCCCAGTGTGAAAGAAGATGGCTCTGACTTCAGTGAAGAGGACTTACGGGCGATAAACCGTGCAGTACGCCCGCTAGCTTGTCAATTGGCCGAAGAAGCCGACTTGGAGCATTACCAAGCACAATATAATGATCAAAACAAGCGAGTGTCTGCCCCAACCTTTGAACCGGAAAACCTGATCCCTCCAATCCGTAAGCATACTTACGCACCCGATATTGAACCGTCTTCTTTGATCCACGAAGAGGCTGTTTTCCAAGCGCTAATGGGAATCGACTGGACCACTGTGGATTTCCAGCCAATGGGTAGGGATGAAGAGGCTGAAGCGACAGAAGATGAAGAGTAGGCTTGAACCGGTAGCCGGGTTAAACATCTGCTGCGGGTGGTTTGCCCAGAAAACAATGATCTCATTTGGGCACTGTGTTGCCTTGTAATAACTTTAGTTAAAACTTTTGTGCTTGACTATGCCTTCGTGCATAAGTTGTAAAACCTTTGCATGATTTGTTTATCCTGCAACCAGAAAAAGTCGAACCTTGGCGGTGGTGATACCACCAGCCGGTTTATGGTATTCAAATAGTTATTTAAGAATTCCAATAAATATGTGATACAAATACCTGCCGTATCTGGACATGAAGCTGGCGTAGCCAAACTTGAAGCGGAGGCCTTTAAAAACCATGACCGTCTGGGGAGATAATAACTCCCATATAACCGTGCTGAATCAGCACAAGCCCCCCTTGTTATTCCATGATGATGAACAGGAAAAAGGTAAACCGGGCAGATAAAACTCCAGTGTAATACCAAACCGTGTCCTGTCAGTTCGTGACTGACAGGTGAACCGGATAAAAATATTTGTCGGGTTTAAAAAACGCAAAAACAAAAAATCGAATACCAATTATGTGAAAATATGGCAACAAAGGCAATAACTCTTTGCAAAAGAAAAGCTTCATGGAGCTGGTCAGATGGCATTACCGTGGTCGACGCAACCAAGCCCCGAAGGCGTAGCGATGGTGCTAGTCGGCCAGTCCCCAAAAGACTCTTGGCGATACGCCGCCAAGTGGCATGACATTGGTTGGGTTCGACCAAGCCCCCAATTGACGCTGGCCCTATTGGCCGACCAAGAGGCGTGACCGGTTCAGACGTGACCGTGTCCCCAAATGATCTGGTGGCTTTAGCCTATCAAGAGGTGTTGCGATGGTTCGGACACGACCAAGCCCCAAGTGATAAATATAAATGTCAAGGGTAAACCGGAGGCGCTTTAAAAATGAAGCACTCCATGTAACCACGCATGATAAAAAAAGACAGGGACCCCGCTTTAGCTGAGGCTCCGGTTTTTATTATATCGAAGATAATATATACATTGTCATGATATGTACATAAACTGAGTCGATGACTCAAGTGTAGTAAGGCCGAAGATGAGCTATATTCCACGGCCTGTTGGTCTCCTCCTCTAATGTACGTGAGTCTTGACGCTCTCGAATATCAATCAGATAGTATGATCCGTTGTGTAGATTCTTCTCGACCACAAAGGTCCTTCCCAAGGTGGGGATAACTTGTGCATATCTGTTCGGTCTTGGATGAGGCGAAGCACCAAATCTCCTTCTTGAAAGGTTCTGGTTCTAACCCGGCGACTGTGATAACGACGAAGATCTTGCTGGTAAATCGCCGAACGAGCGGATGCCAGATCACGCTCCTCATCCAATAGGTCCAAAGCGTCCTGTCGTCGCCATCTTGTTGTCTGCTTCAACATAAGCCGCTACACGGGGCGAATCGTGCCGGATATCACTGGGGAGAACGGCCTCCGCTCCATATACCATGAAAAACGGTGTATACCCGGTGGACCGGTTTGGCGTAGTATTGATACTCCATAGCACCGATGGGAGCTCTTCAACCCAGCACCCTGGTGTTCTCTGTAATGGAACCAGAAGTCGGGGTTTGATGCCTCGTAAGATTTCTTGATTAGCACGTTCTGCCTGCCCGTTAGACTGGGGATGCGCCACTGACGACACGTCAAGCCGGATGTGCTCACGCTCACAGAACTCTTTCATAGCCCCCTTGGATAGATTAGTGCCATTGTCAGTAATGATACTGTGTGGAAAGCCAAACCGGAAAATCACCTTTTTGATGAACTGCACCGCTGTTGCTGCATCACACTTGCTGACAGGCTCTGCTTCGACCCACTTGGTAAATTTGTCCACTGCCACCAACAGGTGGGTCTTCTTATCCTTGGATCGCTTAAAGGGTCCAACCATATCCAGCCCCCAAGTCGCAAATGGGCACGTTATTGGGATCATCCTCAATTCTTGTGCCGGTACATGAGCACGCTTGGAGAATTTCTGACATCCATCACACCGTTTGACCAAGTCCTCCGCATCAGCATGGGCAGTTAACCAGTAAAATCCGTGATAGAACGCCTTCGCCACCAGGGACTTTGAACCGGCGTGATGTCTGCAATCCTTCATGGATTTCTCTTAAAATTTCACAGCCTTCCTCGGGGAAACACAGCGTTGAAACGCATACGATACCTTCGCAATGATGCAACTCACCATTAAGAATCGTCATAGATTTGGGCGCGGATTATCTGTGCGGCGAACCTCATCTTCGGCAACTCCTCGAGTCATATACGCAAGGAAAGGAATCGTCCAATCCGAATAGCATGTAATGCTGCCACCAACCGAGCCTCCGGATCGGAATAGCAAAATCCGCTTCACCGGGAGCTGGGTGACGGGTTGTGCAAGACGTCCAAAAAGACATTAGGTGGGACCGGTTTACGCTGAGAACCCAACCGGCTTAAAGCGTCTGCCGCTTCGTTCTTCCGGCGATCCACATGATCCACTTGATAGCCCTTGAAACAACCTGCGATATTATCCACTTCTCGACGTTATGCAGCCATGCGCGGGTCCTTAGAATCCCAAGTGCCAGATACTTGCTGAGCCACCAGGTCCGAGTCACCAAAGCACTTAACCCGGCTTAAGTTCATCTCCTTAGCCATCCGGAGACCATGGAGCAAGGCTTCGTACTCAGCTGCATTATTAGTACAAGGGAACATTAAACGGAGAACGTAACAAAACTTATCACCTCGTGGGGAAGTTAAAACGACTCCAGCCCCCGAGCCTTCCAACTGCCTGGATCCGTCGAAATGAATAGTCCAGTATGTGTGATCCGGCTTCTCCTCTGGCGCTTGTAACTCCGTCCAGTCATTAATGAAATCAACAAGTGCTTGTGACTTCACTGCTGTGCGTGGTATATACTTTAGTCCATGCGGCCCAAGCTCGATGGCCCACTTTGCAATCCGGCCAGTCGCCTCCCGGTTCTGTATGATATCACCCAAAGGAGCTGAACTAACCACTGTGATAGGGTGCCCTTGGAAATATTGCTTCAGTTTCCGACTGGCCATAAAAACGCCATAGACTAGCTTCTGCCAATGCGGATACCTCTGTTTGGACTCAATAAGCACCTCACTGATATAATAAACCGGCCGTTGAACCGGATACTCCTTGCCTGCCTCCTTGCGCTCTACCACAATGGCCACGCTTACTGCTCGAGCATTGGCTGCCACATATAACAACAGCGGTTCCTTGTCAACCGGAGCCGCAAGAACAGGCGGATTGGCCAATTGCCGCTTTAGATCCTCAAATGCCTCGTCAGCAGCCGGACTCCAGACGAAATTATCTGTCTTCCTCAGCATCTAGTATAAGGGGATGGCTTTTTCTCCGAGGCGGCTGATAAACCGGCTCAACGCAGCGATTCTGCCCGCCAGACGCTGAACATCATTGATACACTTCGGTTTAGCCAAGGAAGTAATAGCTGTAATTTTCTCCGGATTAGCCTCAATTCCTCTGTTAGACACCAGAAATCCCAATAACTTGCCTGCCGGAACACCAAAAACACACTTGGCCGGATTAAGCACCATCTTATAAATGCGCAAGTTGTCGAAAGTTTCCTTCAAATCTTCCACCAGTGTCTCCTTTTGTCTTGATTTCACCACAATATCATCTACATAAGCATGCACATTGCGGCCGATCTGTATGCAGCAATTCAGACACACCGCCGATAAGTAGCTCAGGCACTTTTGAGCCCAAAAGGCATAGATACATAGCGAAGGCTCCAAAGGGAGTTATAAACGCTGTCTTCTCCTGGTCCTTAACGCCATTTTGATCGATGATATCCAGAGTACGCATCCAAAAACTTAAACGCCACATCCTGCCGTGGCATCAATAATCTGATCAATGCGGGGAGGGCAAAAGGATCTGCGGACAAGCTTTGTTGAGATCTGTGTAGTCCACACACATCGCCAGGTGCCATTTTCTTAAGGACCAGCACCGAATTAGCAAGCCACTCTGGATGAAACACCTCAATGATAAAACCAGCCGCCAAAAGTCTGGCTACTTCCTCTCCAATGGCTTTGCGCCTTTCTTCGTTAAACCGGCGGAGGAACTGTTTCACCGGTTTATACTTGGGATCCACATTAAGTGTGTGCTCAGCGAGTTCCCTCGGTACACCTGGCATGTCAGACGGCTTCCATGCAAAGATATCCCGGTTCTCACGGATGAACTCGATGAGCGCGCTTTCCTATTTGGTATCCAGGTTGGCACTGACAGTAAACTGCTTAGACGAATCGCCTGGCACAAAGTCAACAAGCTTGGTCTCAGCTGCCGATTTAAACTTCAGATCCGATTCATGCTCCGTAGTTGGCTTCTTCAAAGGGGTCATATCTGCCGGATCAACATTGTCTTTATAGAACTTCAACTCCTCCGTGGCACAGACCGCCTCTGCATAAGCTGCGTCGCCTTCCTCGCATTCCAAAGCCACTCGGCGGCTTCCATGCACCGTTATCGTTCCTTTGTAACCCAGCATTTTGAGCTGCAAGTAGATATAACAAGGTCGTGCCATGAACTTAGCATAAGCGGGCCGCCCAAACAAGGCATGATATGGACTCCGGATCTTTACTACTTCAAAAGTTAGCTTTTCAGACCGGGAATCGTGCTCGTCTCCAAAAGCCACATCCAGGGCTATCTTACCAACAGGATAAGCAGATTTGCCTGGTACTACACCATGGAACACCGTATTGGACGGTCTGAGATCCTTGTGTGTGAGGCCCATGCGACGGAAAGTTTCATAGTATAATATATTAATACTGCTTCCTCCATCCATAAGCACCTTAGTGAACTTGTAGCCCCCCACCTGAGGGTCTACCACCAATGCCAGCTGACCCGGATTATCAACCCGGGGGGGATGGTCCTCTCTGCTCCACACGATAGGCTGCTCGGACCAGCGTAAATACCGCGGCAAGGCCGGTTCAACAGAGTTTACTGCCCGTTTGTGAAGCTTCCGATCCCGCTTGTCCAAACTGGTTGTGAAAACATGATACTGCCCACTATTCAACTGCTTTGGTTGGCTCTGATAGCCTGACTGCTGCTGCTGCTGCTGGCCACCCTGATTATTCTGACTATTGTGATTGCCTTGATTAGGCCCTGAACCAGAAGCTCCATCCTGACCCGGCCCATGGAAACCGGATCCTGAACCGCCACCTGACCCCTGGTCATACCGGAAAGCATTGGAGTTTTTGAACTCCTGCATAATATAACAGTCTTTCCAGAGATGGTTCGATGGGGACTCCTTCGTCCCGTGCTTGGGGCAAGGCTGATTCAACAAGTAATTCAAACGGCTTTTATTAGGATTTGGACCTCGATTTGCCTTGCCTCTGCGCCGCGGGCCTCTGTCCTGCGCATTAGTGTTGGCTACGAAATCCGGGTTGCCATCGGCCTTGCGCTTGCCCCCGTTTCCATGACCCGCCGGTTTGTACTGCTGCCCCTTGGAGGTGCCGTTCTTCTTTCCCTTCCTGCTTCGTCATCATCGACTTCAGATCCTTGGTACTTGTCCGAATCGGCATACTTTACCAAAGCGCCATGAGGGTTCCCATATCATTGCGAAACCGCTTCATACGTCCCAATTTTAATTTCAGAGGCTCAAACCGGCAGTTGCCTTCTAGTGTTAAGATCGCCGAGTCAGCGTTGATCCGGTCAGAAGAGTGCAAAATCACGGACACACGGCGTACCCAACGGGTTGTTGACTCCTTCTTCACGGGCGCAAGCCGCCGGGTCTACTATGGACTTGGGCTGCTTACGTATCCTTGAAATTCTGGATAAACCGGGCCCGTAACTGGGCCCATGAACTGATAGAATTGGGCGGTAAGCTCTTCAACCAAGTACGGGCTGTGCCCTCCAGCATCATGGTGAAGTATTTTGCACAGGCGGTCTCGTCCACATGTAACATCTCCATGGCCATGTCATAACTTTCAACCCATGCTTCAGGGGACAGATCTGCGGTGTAATTCGGCACCTTGCGTGGGCCCTTAAAATCCTTAGGCAGACGCACATTGCATAAAGCGGAATTAAACAGGCACCCCAAAGCGGATCGACTCGGCCAGCGAAGGTGGTAGGGCGAACCGGTGTGTGTTGACCCGGATCATCCTGTGCTGCTAACTCGGCCTCCCTGCGTGCCCGGGCCCGATCCACTACCTCCTGAGCATCACGAATACCGCCCATCTGGTGATTGCCTCGGGCCGCTTCACGGTCCCGCACGTTGCTTGACAGGGCCGGTTCATCCAGACGCCTGCTGTAGCTCCGGCTTGGACGGGGCGTAGAGTGAATCCGATCACGGCTGTATGAATCGCTTCTGCTGGATCGGTGCAGTCGAAGCTCCTTAACCCGGCGTGTCTCAACCGCTTGTGGGAATCTCCTTGTTGATCGATCGCCTCCAATCATGCGGCGGCCGCAACAAGGTTGTCCATAGGATTAGAATAATGGCCTGGGGGTGTCTGTACCGGTGGAGGAACCACCATGTTCTGCTGTGGAGGCTCCATCAGGCGCGGTTGGACCGTCGCTCCTGCTCCTGGTGCCTCAATCTGGTTTACCTCCCTGTGTTGGGGCGGGTTACTGGGTCTGGCTCCCGGGGTCTGAAAGAGATTTCTAGGATCAAATCCTGACGGCAGGCGCGATCTATACTTCCGCTTCAACACCTCCTGCGACGCACTCTGGTCAAGCATGAGTTTGTAAGCTTGTGCGTCTAAAGCGGCCCGCTCTGCGGCCATACGCTCCTTCTCTGCCGCTAGATCCGCTTTGGCTTGCGTGATCTGCTCTTTCACCTTTGCAATTTCTGCATTCTGAGCCTCCTGATCGGCTGGGTTGTCCTCCGCCATAAGCGCTGCTAGTGCATCAAACAGATCTGACAGAACTTGAACCGGCGGGCGCACCGGGCCTCCTGCCCCTGTTGCCACTGCTGAACCGGAAAGCATTGCTGCCACGGTTGAAGAGTGGTTCGCTGCCTGCGTACCGGCCATGAATACACCAACCCGGTTTAACTGGCTTGGGGGGTCCGGAATACTGTCACCATCGGAACAGCCCCTGATCATATCGCCCTGCAGCTGGTACAATGACTCGGTCTCTCCTGTTGAAGATTCATCGCCAGAATAAACGACGGTCTCACTATCGTGTTCTGAACCGGCGTCGTACTCTCCTCCATGGGTGACTCAACAAAGACATGCTTCACGGCGGTTTAACTTTGGGCAGGTCGCGCCGCTGAGCCGTCTTGATGAGGTCGGTGCAGATGTCCGGCTCAGGCCCAGGCTCCCCGATCTTGCCGATGAAAACGTGTATGCCGCCGAAGGGGACCCGGTATCCATACTCGATTGAATCGGCCTCGACCCCATCCGGCGTCGTCGATGTAGATCCGGCCGCGACGATTCTTGGTCATCCGGCCCACGACGTAGCCTTCGAGTCCTTTGAGCTTGCCCTCCAAGATCGTCAAACCATCGTGCGATAGCCCCACGGTGGGCGCCAACTGTCGTGGATTTGTCACGGCGGATGTCCTAGCGTAAGGACTTAGTCGTGGAGCCATCGCTCTGGGTTTACTTGCGGGGTTAAAGCGGACACAAAGACACAAGGGTTTTATACTAGTTCGCCCCTTCGATGAAGGTAAAAGCCTACGTCTAGTTGTGATGGAATTGATGTAGTCTCGATGGCTAGGAGCAAACAAGCTTCGCTAGGCTCGAGTTGTGGTTATCGTCCTTGAACTGTCGCCGGTCGCCCCTTATATACACGTGGCGCCTGTCGGTTCAGAGAGTCCCAACCGGTTCATACTCGTATCCCGGTTGGTATCTCTCTATTCTAACTTACAATACAAGTTATACATCAGGCCGGTTTACGGCTACAAGCTCTAAACCGACTATAGGCCTTGGGCCTTTCTCTGCTTATACCACTAAGGGAGCTAATCCGGCCCAAGCTGGCCGGTTTACACCTAATGGTAATCTCCCCAACAAGAACCGTTCTTACCTACGCATCAAAACCACAACATAGTTCGTCAAGTTAGTGTTGTTTTAACCTTCGCAAGGTCCGGGCGTAGCCACACTCGGTTCAACTAAAGTTGGAGAAACAGACACCCGCTAGTCACCTGTGTGCAAAGCAAGATGGTAAAACCAGCCTCGCGTAAGCATACGCGTAATGTCGGTCCGGGCCGCTTCATCCAACAATACCGCCAAACCAAAGTATGACATGCTGGTAAGCAGTATGACTTTTATCGCCCACAACTCACTGGTGTTCTACTCGTGCATATGACATCTACACATAAAACCAGGCTCGGATGCCACTGTTGGGGAACGTAGTAATTTCAAAAAAATTCCTACGCACATGCAAGATCATGGTGATGCATAGCAATGAGAGGGGAGAGTGTTGTCCACGTACCCTCGTAGACCGTAAGCGGAAGCGTTATGACAACGCGGTTGATGTAGTCGTACGTCTTCACGATCCGACCGATCTAAGTACCGAACGTACGGCACCTCCGAGTTCAGCACACGTTCAGCTCAATGACGATCCCCGGACTCTGATCCAGCAGGGTGTCGGGGATGAGTTCCGTCAGCACGACGGCATGGTGGCGATGATGATGTTCTACCGACATCGGGCTTCGCCTAAGCACCAGAACGATATGTCCGAGGTTGAATATGGTGGAGGGGGGCACCGCACACGGCTAAGGAACGATCACGAAGATCAACTTGTGTGTTCTAGAGGTGACCCCTGCCCCCGTATATAAAGGAGGGAGGGGGAGGTGCGGCCGGTCCCCTAGGGGTGCGCCTGGAGGAGTCCAACTCCCACCGGGAGTAGGACTCCCCCCTCTTGCCTTGGTGGAGAAGGAAAGGGGGGAGGGGAAAGGGGGAAGGGCACTACAGGTATCTCCGAAAGTGTCTTTTGGGTTGGCATGAATCGAGACTGGGATTTGTCACTCCGTATGATGGAGAGGTATCTCTGGGCCCACTCGGTAATGCATCATCATAATGATCTCAATGTGACTAAGTGGTTAGTCACGGGATCATGCATTATGTAATGAGTAAAGTTACTTGCCGATAACAAGATTGAACGAGGTATTGGGATACCGACGATCGAATCTCGGGCAAGTAACGTACCTATTGACAAAGGGAATTGTATACGGGGTTACATGAATCCTCGACATCGTAGTTCATTCGATGAGATCATCGTGGAACATGTAGAAGCCAACATGGGTATCCAGATCCCGTTGTTTGTTATTGGCCAGAGAGCTGTCTCGGTCATATCTGCATGATTGCCGAACCCGTAGGGTCTACACACTTAAGGTTCGGGGACGCTAGGGTTATTAGGAAGACTTGTAAGTGATTACCGAATTTTGTTCAGAGTCCTAGATGAGATCCTGAACGTCACGAAGAGTTCCGAAATGGTCCGGAGATGAAGATTTATATATGGGAAGTTGTCATGCGGTCACCTGAAAAGTTCGGGGGCATATCGGTATTGTACCGGGGCCACCGGAGGGGTTCCGGGGGTCCACCGGGAGGGGCCACCTCTCTCGGAGGGCCTCATGGGCCGTGGTGGGCAGGAACCAGCCTGGAGGGCTGTCGCACCCCTGGGCCCATGCGCCTAGGGTTGGGGGACCCTAGAGGCGCCCCTTGCTGGGGGCAAGCCCCTCCCTTGAGGCCGCCCCTCTAGATCTCATCTAGAGGGGGCTGGCCCCCTTCCCCCTTCCCCTATAAATAGAGGGGCGAGGGGAGGGCTGCACACCACATTGAAGGAGCAGCCCCTCCCCTCCCCAACACCTCTCCTCCTCTGTTAAGAGCTTGGCGAAGCCCTGCCGGAGTACTGCCTCTCCATCACTACCACGCCGTCGTGCTGCTGTTGGAGCCCTCTTCCTCAACCTCTCCCTCCTCCTTGCTGGATCAAGGCGTGGGAGACGTCTCTGCTCCGTACGTGTGTTGAACGCGGAGGTGCCGTCCGTTTGGCGCTAGGATCATCGGTGATTTGGATCACGACGAGTACGACTCCATCAACCCCGTTCTCTTGAACGCTTCCGCTCGCGATCTACAAGGGTACGTAGATGCACTCCTCTCTCTCTCGTTGCTAGATGACTCCATAGATTGATCTTGGTGATGCGTAGAAAATTTTAAATTTCTGCTACGATCCCCAACAGATACGTCTCCAATGTATCTATAATTTTTGACTATTCCATGCTATTATATTACCTATTTTGGATGTTTATGGGCTTTACTTTACACTTTTTTATCATTTTTTGGGACTAACCTACTAACCGGAGGCCCAACCCGAATTGCTGTTTTTTTGCCTATTTCAGTGTTTCGAAGGAAAGGAATATCAAACGGAGTCCAAACGGAATGAAACCTTTGGGAGCGATCTTTTTGGAACAAAAGCAATCCTGGATACTTGAAGTGGACGTTAAGAAGCGAATGAGGCGGCCACGAGGGTGCCCGACACGCCCTGAGGGGGTGGGCGCGCCCCCCCACCCTCGTGGGCCCCTTGAGCGTCAACCGACATACTTCTTTCTCCTAAATATATCCATGGACCCCAAAAACATCCAGAAGCACCACGAGAAATTATTTCCACCGCCACAATCTTTTGTATCCGCGAGATCCCATCTTGGAGCCTTCGCCGGCACTCTGTCGGAGGGGGACTCAACCATGGAGGGCCTCTACATCATCTCCAAGGCCTCTCCCATGAGTTGTGAGTAGTTTACCATAGACCTTCGGGTCCATAGTTATTAGCTAAGTGGCTTCATCTCTCTCTTTGAATCTCAATACAAAGTTCTCCTCGATCTTCTTGGAGATCTATTCGTTGTAACTCTTTTTGCGGTGTGTTTGTCGAGATCCGATGAATTGTGGGTTTATGATGAAGTTTATCTATGAGAAATATTTGAATCTCCTCTGAATTATTTTACATGTGATTAAGTTATCTTTGCAAGTCTCTTCGAATTATCAGTTTCATTTGGCCTACTAGATTGATCTTTCTTGCAATGGGAGAAGTGCTTAGCTTTGGGTTCAATCTTGTGGTGTCCTTTCCCAGTGACAGCAGGGGCAGCAAGGCACGTATTGTATTGTTGCCATCGAGGATAAAATGATGGGGTTTATATCATATTGCATGAGTTTATCCCTCTACATCATGTCATCTTGCTTAATGCGTTAATATGTTCTTATGAACTTAATACTCTAGATGCATGCTGGATAGGGGTCGATGTGTGGACTAATAGTAGTAGATGCAGGCAGGAGTCCTGTCGTGGAATTGTCACGGCAGATGTCCTTAGTGTCAGGACTTAGTCGCGAGGCCAACGCATCTATGTGGTAGCTTGAGAGGGGTTGAGCGGAATCGAGAGACGCAACACAAGACAGGGATTTAGACAGCTTCGGGCCCCGGGAAACATCATCCGGTAAAAACCGTACATGCTGTTTGAGGCTAGGTCTCATTATCATCACGAGGGAGTCGCCGTAAACCGGCTCTCCTCTTTGTGTCTAGCCCTAGAGATTATTGCTTCTTGCTTGTAGCTTCTAACTCGTCCCTCTTTGGGGAGCCCTGCCCCTCCTTATATATGTTGAAGGGGCGGTTTACATGACTAGTCCTAGTTGGATTAGGATTACTCTATTACAAGTGTAGTCCTAGTCTTGCTTCCTTTGTAGGAGAATAATCCTTATGCTTTCCTCATAAACCGGCCCACCATTAAACGTGAACCGGCCTTCTGGGCCTTGGGCCTCGTCATCCATCTAACCCGCCCACCGGGTTACTAATGAACCGCCAAGCTCCGGGCGGGTTACCAGTGAGTCGTCCAGTCCGGCCGGGTTAAACTTCCGGCCGGTTTACACCGTAGGGTATATCCCCGACATTAGCCCCCAGTTTAATTTGGATTTATCCATGTTAAACTGATCTTGATCATCCTTAAGTCCTTGCCACTTCCTTCTTCTAGAAAATCCGGTTTAATAGACCAGCTTCATAATCAACTTGCTGACATTAGTTTCTCATAGAAAATATATTGTGAAGAATAACTCCTTTGATTCAGCTCCCAATGCTTAACAACAATAATGGTCTTTGAAATCCTCATCTGATCTTTAGCCGGTTTAAGAATGTAAAACTTGCCGGTTTATAAATATTGATAGTACCGGTTCATACTTGTAATTGACCTCCAGCTTGAAAATATACCTCTTATAAGACTATCACTTGTAGCCCTCAAGTCTTAAGAAGGTAGCATAGCAATAGCTTAAGACTTGCTTTCAATATAAATATCACAATCTTGAAGAAATTCAGGTTGTTCATCTCAATCACTAGTCAGAGTTGAGTATTCCCAATATGTAGCCCCCAAGTGTCGGGTTGTCATGCTTGCAGTAACCTGGGACTTGTAATTTCCTGATGCTCATAAAAACTTCAACCAGTGTATCCCCCAAGGGTCGGGTCATTATGCAATAATGAGCAGGGACTTTATAAATATAATCATGTAATCTTCGAACAACAACGGTGTATAGCCCCCAAGGGCCGGCTCAGTAAGATAATATTGAGCTGGGACTTGATATATACTTCAATAAAAATAATATCATATAATACAACCCCCATCATGGGGCTTGAATCCACGTCCACAAGGTTAAGAGCCTTGTGCTTTACCAACTGAGCAATGTACCCTTCAATATAATGGATAAAAACTTTGTACCTTGAATTATTGACAGGAGCAATTGGTAGCCCCCAAGGGCCGGCTCATTATAATGTGATGAGTCGGGTCTTCAATAAGATGATCAAAGAATGACTTTGCATTAGCCCCCAAGTGTCATGGTGCATGCTTGCAGCGTCATGAGACTTGCAGCGTCATGAGACTTTCATCTAGCTTCTGTTTAGATGTGTTTTCATGTTTTAATTAGTGTTTGTGCCAAGTAACACCTATAGGATAACCTATGGTAATAGTTAATTTGATTCTTCTGTAAAACAGAAACTTTGCGCTCATGAGAAAAAATTCAATAAATCTCAGAAACATGATTTTGCATTGATTCTTTTTGATGCAGATCAATGGACAAATTGCCTAGTACGTCCTATTTTGGTAGGATTTTTAGAGTTCAGAAGTATTCGAAAGTTACAGATTGCTACAGACTGTTCTGTTTTTGATAGATTCTGTTTTTTGTGTGTTGTTTGCTTATTTTGATGCATCTATGGCTAGTATCGGGGACCATAGATAAGTTGGAATACAATAGGTTTAACACCAATATAAATAAAGAATGAGTTCATTACAGTACCGTATGTGGTGGTCTTTCTTTCTTGCACTAACGGAGCTTATGAGATTTCCTGTTGAGTTTTGTGTTGTGAAGTTTTCAAGTTTTGGGTAAAAGATTTGATGGACTATGGAATAAGGAGTGGCAAAAGCCTAAGCTTGGGGATGCCCATGGCACCCCAAGATATTCAAGGACAACCAAAAGCCTAAGCTTGGGGATGCCCCGGAAGGCATCCCCTCTTTCGTCTTCGTCTATCGGTAACTTTACTTGGAGCTATATTTTTATTCACCACATGATATGTGTTTTGCTTGGAGCGTCTTGTATGATATGAGTCTTTCCGTTTTATTTATCACAATCATCCTTGCTGTACACACCTCTTTAGAGAGACACACATGATTTAGAATTTATTAGAATACTCTATGTGCTTCACTTATATCTTTTGAGCTTGATAGTTTTGCTCTATGTGCTTCACTTATATTTTCTAGAGCACAGCGGTGGCTTTATTTTGAAGAAATTGTTGATATCTCATGCTTAACTTATATCATTTTGAGAGTATTTTAGAATAGCCTGGTATTTGCTATGGTTATAAATTTGGTCCTAGAATAATGAGCATCCAAGTTGGGTATAATAAAAACTATCATAGAAAGTGCATTTAAAACTATGATCAATTTGATGCTTGATAAGTGTTTTGAGATATAGAGGTGGTAATGTTAGAGTCATGCTAGTTGGGCAATTATGAAATTGAGAAATACTTGTGTTGAAGTTGGCAAGTCCCGTAGCATGCACGCATGGTAAAAAGTTGTGTGACAAATTTGTTGCATGGGGTGCTCTTTTAATTGTCTTCCTTATGAGTGGAGGTCGGGGACGAGCGATGGTCTTTTCCTACCAATCTATCCCTCTCGGGGCATGCGTAGTAGCACTTTGCTTCGAGGGCTAATAATCTTTTGCATTAAGTATATGAGTTCTTTATGACTAATGTGAGCGCATGGATATACGCACACTTACCCTTCCACTTTTGCTAGACTTTATTATGCCATGCAACCTTCGCCGTTATCATGCACCCATTATTTACCTTCCTCAAAACATCCACCATACCTACCTATTATGGCATTTCCATAGCCATTCCGAGATATATTGCCATGCAACTTTCCACCGTTCTATTTATTATGACACGCTCCATCATTGTCATATTGCTCTTTGCATGATCATGTAGTTCACATTGTATTTGTGGCAAGGCCACCTTCATAATTTTTTCATACATGTCACTCTTGATTCATTGCATATCCTGGTACACCGCCAGAGGCATTCACATAGAGTCATACTTTGTTCTAAGTGTTGAGTTGTAATTCTTGAGTTGTAAATAAATAAAAGTGTGATGATCTTCATTATTAGAGCATTGTCCCAAGTGAGGAAAGGATGATGAAGACTATGATTCCCCCACAAGTCGGGATGAGACTTCGGACTTTATAAAATAAAAGAGGCCAAAGAACCCCATAAAAAAAGAGGCCAAAGAAGCCCACCAAATAAAAAAAGAGAAAACAAAAAAAAATGAGAGGAAAGAGAGAAGGGACAATGCTACTATCTCTTTTCCACACTTGTGCATCAAAGTAGCACCATGATCTTCATGATAGAGAGTCTCCTATGTTGTCACTTTCATATACTAGTGGGAATTTTTCATTATAGAACTTGGCTTGTATATTCCAATGATGGGCTTTCTCAAAACGCCCTAGGTCTTCATGAGCAAGCAAGTTGCACTACTAGGAAAAAGCTAATTAGTGGTGCACCTGTTTTGGCCATTAATGGCGCACTACAGGTGTGCCACTATCAACATGCCACTAGTAATTTTTAGTAATGGCGCACTATAGGCTTAATCTCAGGTCAATATGCTTATTCTCAAGTGAAATCGCACTCCGTGGTCAAATTTCCCGAAAGGTCACCCATCCTCACTCTACTTCAGCCCAAGCACGCTTAACTTCAGAGTTCTATCCAACCCCAGCACTAGCTCACTTAACATGCACTTGTTGATATATCTAGCATATCAATCCTATTAAACCTTGTTGCTGTCTAGGACTTTGTTCAAGTTCATGAGTGTGCTGAAATTTTGAAAAAATATTTCAAACTTATGTTCATATTACGTATCATATTTTGAACATTTTTTCCAAAAAAAAATTGAAACTAATTTTTTTCTGTTACGAGTGGCACACCTAGCAAATGGTGCGCCACTACTAAGTTTGAATTTTTTTCCATTTTCCCCCTCTAGATCTTAAAAGCCTCGTATCTTTTATTCTGTTAGGTTTTTGGGGATTCTAAAAATCTTCAACGGGGATCCTCCAGTTGAATTCAGATGTAACTTTTTGAGTAGATGATTTTTCATATAAAAAACTTTTTAATCCGAGTTCGTATGCAAAAGTTATGCCCATTTTACAAATTCCAGAGAGATTTGCAAATAAAGCCGAAATTCATATTTGTAAATTTTCCCAACAAGTAGACCACATATCACATGGAAAACTTATTTTCTTTTACTTTTTTGACATTTCCATCATTTTCTTTTATTTTTTAAAACTGAAAAGGCGGTCCACGGGGATGCATTCGGTGGTATTTTTGGTCAAAGTTAGTAATGGCGCATCGTGGGTGTTGTGCACCATTGCTAGTTTAACTAGTAATGGCGCACCACCCCCACGGTGCGCCATTACTAACTTTGAAAAAAAAATATTAGTAGTGGCGCACGGAGGGTGTGGTGCGCCATTACTAGTTTTGAAAAAAATATATAAAAAAAGTTGTTAGTAGTGGCGCACCGAGGGTGTGGTGTGCCATTACTAGTTTAACTGGTAATGG
Source organism: Aegilops speltoides (assembly GCA_021437245.1). Classification (NCBI taxonomy): domain Eukaryota; kingdom Viridiplantae; phylum Streptophyta; class Magnoliopsida; order Poales; family Poaceae; genus Aegilops; species Aegilops speltoides. The sequence goes on from CM038147.1 coordinate 527,820,382, forward strand.
CGCACTATCCCCTGGTGCGCCATTACTAGTTTTGAAAAAAAATAAAAAAATTTGTTAGTAATGGCGCACCGTGGATGTGGTGCGCCATTAGTATTTGGAGTTTAATGGCGTACCTACACATGATGCGCCACTGCTATATAGTAGTGGCGCACCACATTTGTGGTGCGCCATTAATGTCCATATTGGCTATAGCCCTTTTCCTAGTAGTGGTCGATGCACACCCACCTAGTTTCTTTTGTTGAGCTTTCATATATTTATAGCTCTAGTGCATCCGTTGCATGGCAATCCCTACTCACTCACATTGATATCTATTAATGGGCATCTCCATAGCCCGTTGATACGCCTAGTTGATGTGAGACTATCTTCTCCCTTTTTTGTCTTCACAACCACCACCATATACCACCATAGTGCTATGTCCATGGCTTTGCGCTCATGTATTGCGTAAGAGTTGAAAAGGCCGAAGCGCGTTAAAAAGTATGAACCAATTGCTCGGCTTGTCATCGGGGTTGTGCATGATGGGAGTATTTTGATAATGAAAATGAAGCATGGCCTAACTATATGATTTTGTAGGAATAAGCTTTATTTGGCTATGTTATTTTGATAAGACATGATTATTTGTTAGTATGCTTCAAGTATTATTATTTTTATGTTTTGTAAGCTTTTATCTTGAATCATTTAGATCTGAACAATCATGCCACAATAAAGAAAATTACATTGAGAATTATGCTAGGTAGCATTCCACATCAAAAATTCTGTTTTTATCATTTACCTACTCGAGGACGAGCAGGAATTAAGCTTGGGGATGCTTGATATGTCTCCAACGTATCTATAGTTTTTGATTGTTCCATGCTATTATATTACCTGTTTTGGATGTTTATGGGCTTTACTTTACACTTTTATATCATCTTTTGGGACTAACCTACTAACCGGATGCCCAACCCGAATTGCCGTTTTTTTGCCTATTTCAGTGTTTCGAAGGAAAGGAATATCAAACGGAGTCCAAACGGAATGAAACCTTCGGGAGCGATCTTTCTGGAACAAACGCAATCCAGGAGACTTGGAGTGGATGTCAAGAAGTGAATGAGGCGGCCACGAGGGTGCCCGGCGTGCCCTAAGGGGGTGGGCACTCCCACCACCCTCGTGGGCCCCTCGAGCGTCAACCGACATACTTCTTCCTCCTATATATATCCACGGACCCCGAAAACATCCAAGAGCACCATGAGAAATTATTTCCACCACCGCAACCTTCTGTATCCGCGAGATCCCATCTTGGAGCCTTCGCAAGCGCTCCGCTAGAGGGGGAATTGACCATGGAGGGCCTCTACATAATCTCCAAGGCCTCTCCGATGAGTTGTGAGTAGTTTACACAGACCTTCGGGTCCATAGTTATTAGCTAGATGGCTTGTTCTCTCTCTTTGAATCTCAATACAAAGTTCTCTTCGATCTTCTTGGAGATCTATTCGATGTAACTCTTTTTGTGGTGTGTTTGTTGAGATCCGATGAACTGTGGGTTTATGATCAAGTTTATCTATGAGAAATATTTGAATCTCCTCTGAATTCTTTTATGTGTGATTAAGTTATCTTTGAAAGTCTCTTCGAATTATCAGTTTGGTTTGGCCTACTAGATTGATCTTTCTTGCAATGGGAGAAGTGCTTAGCTTTGGGTTCAATCTTGTGGTGTCCTTTCCCAGTGACAGCAGGGGAAGCAAGGCACGTATTGTATTGTTGCCATCGAGGATAACAAGATGCGGTTTATATCATATTGCATGAGTTTATCCCTCTAAATTATGTCATCTTGCTTAATGAGTCACTCTGTTCTTATGAACTTAATACTCTAGATGCATGCTGGATAGTGGTCGATGTGCGGTGTAATAGTAGTAGATGAAGGGAGGAGTCGGTCTACTTGTCACGGACGTGATGCCTATATACATGATCATGCCTAGATAATCTCATAATTATGCGTCTATCAATTGCTCGACAGTAATTTGTTCACCCACCGTAATACTTATGCTATCTTGAGAGAAGCCACTAGTGAAACCTATGGCCCCCGGGTCTATCTTTTATCATATAAGCTTTTCATCTACTTTTATTTGCATCTTTTATTTTCCAATCTATATCATAAAAATACCAAAAATATTTATCTTATCTTATTATCTCTATCAGATCTCACTTTTGCAAGTTACCGTGAAGGGATTGACAACCCCTTTATCGCGTTGGTTGCGAGGTTCTTGTTTGTTTGTGTAGGTGCGTGGGACTTTTGAGGAGCCTCCTACTGGATTAATACCTTGGTTCTCAAAAACTGAGGGAAATACTTACGCTACTTTGCTACATCACCCTTTCCTCTTCAAGGGAAAAGCCAACGCATGCTCAAGAGGTAGCAGTGGCAGTGATTGAAGAATTATGTCAATGACACCATCATCCGGAAGATTAACTCCCAGTTGAATCAAGTGATTGTTATATACCTAGACATTTTGAGTATATGCTCACTGACAGAACTATTCTCCTCCATCTTGTAGCTGTAGAACTTATTGGAGACTTCATATATCTCAATCCGGGCATTTGCTTGAAATATTAACTTCAACACCGGGAACATCTCATATGCTCCATGACGTTCAAAACGTCATTGAAGTCCCGGTTCTAAGTTGTAAAGCATGGCACACTGAACTATCGAGTAGTCGTTAGCTTTGCTCTGCCAGATGTTCACAACGTCCGACGTTGCTCCTGCAGCGGGTCTTGCACCTAGCGGTGCTTCCAGGACGTAATTCTTTTGTGCAGCAATGAGGATAATCCCCAAGTTACAAACCCAGTCCGTGTAATTGCTACCATCATCTTTCAACTTAGCTTTCTCTAGGAACGCATTAAAATTCAACGGAACAACAACATGGGCCATCTATCTACAACAACATAGACATGCAAAATACTATCAGGTACTAAGTTCATGATAAACTAAAGTTCAATTAATCAAATTACTTAATAACTCCCACTTATATAAACATCCCTCTAATCATCTAAGTGATCACGTGATCCATATCAACTAAACCATGTACGATAATCACGTGAGATGGAGTAGTTTTCAAATGTGAACATCACTATGTTGATCATATCTACTAGATGATTCACGCTCGACCTTTCGGTCTCAGTGTTCCGAGGCCATATTTGCATATGCTAGGCTCGTCAAGTTTAAACCAAGTATTCTGCGCGTGCAAAACTGGCTTGCACCTGTTGTATGTGAATGTAGAGCTTATCACACCCGATCATCACGTGGTGTCTCGGCACGACGAACTTTCGCAACGGTGCATACTTAGGGAGAACACTTATACCATGAAATTTAGTGAGAGATCATCTTATAATGCTACCGTCGATCTAAGCAAAATAAGATGCATAAAAGATAAACATCACATGCAATCAATATAAGTGATATGATATGGCCATCATCATCTTGTGCCTTTGATTTCCATCTCCAAAGCACCATCATGATCACCATCATCACCGGCGCGACACCTTGATCTCCATCGTAGCATCGTTGTCATCTCGCCAACTATTGCTTCTACGACTATCGCTACCGCTTAGTGATAAAGTAAAGCAATTACATGGCGATTTCATTTATACAATAAAGCAAAAAACATATGGCTCTTGCCAGTTGCCGATAACTTCGTTACAAAACATGATCATCTCATACAATAAAATTTAGCATCATGTCTTACCATATCACATCACAACATGTCCTGCAAAAACAAGATAGACATTGTCTACTTTGTTGTTGCAAGTTTTACGTGGCTGCTACGGGCTAAGCAAGAACCATTCTTACCTACGCATCAAAACCACAACGATATTTTTTCAAGTATGTGATGTTTTAACCTTCACAAGGACCGGGCATAGCCACACTCGATTCAACTAAAGTTGGAGAAACTGACACCCGCCAGCCACCTGTGTGCGAAGCACGTCGGTAGAACCAGTCTCGCGTAAGCGTACACATAATGTTGGTCCGGGCCGCTTCATCCAACAATACTGCCGAATCAAAGTATGACATGCTGGTAAGCAGTATGACTAGTATCGCCCACAACTCACTTGTGTTCTACTCGTGCATATAACATCTACCCATAAACCTGGCTCGGATGCCACTGTTGGGGAATGTAGTAATTTCAACAATTTTCCTACGCACACGCAAGATCATGGTGATGCATAGCAACGAGAGGGGAGAGTGTCGTCCATGTACCCTCGTAGACCATAAACGGAAGCATTATGACAGCGCGGTTGATGTAGTCGTACATCTTCACGATCGATCGATCCTAGTACCGAACGTACGACACCTCAACGATCTGCACACGTTCAGCTCGGTGACGTCCCACGAACTCACGATCCAGTAGAGCTTCGAGGGAGAGTTCCTTCAGCACGACGGCGTGATGACAATGTTGGTGAAGCTACCGACGCAGGGCTTCTCCTAAGCACCGCAACGATATGACCGAGGTGGATTATGGTGGAGGGGGGCAACGCACATGGCTAAAAGTCAATGATCAACTTGTGTGTCTATGGGGTTCCCCTCTCCCACGAATATAAAGGAGTGGAGGAGGGGGAGGGGCCGGCCCTCCTAGGCGCGCCCTTCCAAGAGTAGGAGTAGGAGAGATGGAAGGAGGAGAGAGGGGGAAGGAAAGGGGGGCGCCGCCCCCCTCCTTGTCCAATTCGGACTAGAGGGGGAGGGGGCGCGCAGCCTGCCCTGGCCGCCCCTCCTCTTCTCCACTAAGGCCCAATAGGCCCATTACACTCCCCGGGGGGTTCCGGTAACCCCTCGGTACTCCAGTATTTGTCCGAACTTGCCCGGAACCCTTCCGAAGTCCAAACATAGTCATCCAATATATCTATCTTTATGTCTCGACCATTTCGAGACTCCTCGTCATGTCTGTGACCATATCCAGGACTTCGAACTACCTTTGGTACATCAAATGACATAAACTCATATTATCGATCGTCACCGAACGTTAAGTGTGCGGACCCTACAGGTTCGAGAACTATGTAGACATGACCGAGACTCGTCACCGGTCAATAAACAATAGCGGAACCTGGATGCTCATGTTGGTTCCTACATATTCTACGAAGATCTTTTATCGGTCATACTGCATAACAACATACGTTGTTCCGTTTGTCATCGGTATGTTACTTGCCCGGGATTCGATTGTCGGTATCTCAATACCTAGTTCAATCTTGTTACTGGCAAGTCTCTTTACTCATTCCATCATGCATCATCCCGCAACTAAATCATTAGTCACATTGCTTGCAAGGCTTATAGTGATGTGCATTACCGAGAGGGCCCAGAGATACCTCTCCGACAATCGGAGTGACAAATCCTAATCTTGATCTATGCTAACTCAACAAGTACCATTGGAGACACCTGTAGAGCACCTTTATAATCACCCAGTTACGTTGTGACGTTTGGTAGCACACAAAGTGTTCCTCCGGTATTCGGGAGTTGCATAATCTCATAGTAATAGGAACATGTATAAGTCATGAAGAAAGCAATAGCAACAAACTAAACGATCAAGTGCTAAGCTAACAGAACGGGTCAAGTCAATCACATCATTCTCTAATGATGTGATCCCGTTAATCAAATGAAAACTCATGTCTATGGTTAGGAAGCACAGCCATCTTTGATTCAACAAGCTAGTCAAGTAGAGGCATACTAGTGACACTTTGTTTGTCTATGTATTCACACATGTACTAAGTTTCCGGTTAATACAATTCTAGCATGAATAATAAACATTTATCATGATATAAGGAAATATAAATAACAACTTTATTATTTCCTCTTGGGCATATTTCCTTCAAATTGATGGGCATCTCCATAGCCCGTTTATTAGCCGCGTCAATGTGAGACTTTCTCCTTTTTTGTTTTCTCACATAATCCCTATCATCATACTCTACGCCACCCATAGTGCTATGTTCATGGCTTACGCTCATGTATTGCGTGAGGGTTGAAAAGGCTGAAGCGCGTTAAAAGTATGAACCAATTGCTTGGCTGAAACTGGGGTTGTGCATGATGGAAGCATTTTGTGTGACAAAAATGAAGCATGGCCAAACTATACGATTTTGTAGGGATAAGCTTTCTTTGGCTATGTTATTTTGATAAGACATAAACTGCTTGGTTAGCATGCTTGAAGTATTACTATTTTTATGTCAATATTAAACTTTTATCTTGAATCTTTTGGATCTGAACATTCATGCCACAATAAAAAGAATTACATTGAAAATTATGTTAGATAGCATTCCACATCAAAAATTCTGTTTTTATCATTTACCTACTCGAGGAAGAGCAGGAATTAAGCTTGGGGTTGCTTGATACGTCTCCAGCGTATCTATAATTTTTTATTGTTCCATGCTATTATATTATCTGTTTTGGATGTTTAATGGGCTTTATTATGCACTTTTATATTATTTTTGGGACTAACCTATTAACCGGAGGCCCAGTGCAAATTATTGTTTTTTTTGCCTATTTCAGTGTTTCATAGAAAAGGAATATCAAACGGAGTCCAAACGGAATGAAACCTTCGGGAGAATCGTTTTTGGAACAAACGCAATCCAGGAGACTATGAGTGGACGTCAAGGAAGCAACAAGGCGGCCACGAGGTAGGAGGGCGCGCCCGGGGGGTTGGCGCGCCCCCCACCCTCGTGGGCCCCTCGTGGCTCCACCAACCTACTTCTTTCGCCTATATATACTCATATACCCCGAAAACATCTAGGAGCACCATGAAACCCTATTTCCACCGCAGCAACCTTCTATACCCGTGAGATCCCATCTTGGGGCCTTTTCCGGCGCTCCGTCAGAGGGGGAATCGATCACAGAGGGCTTCTACATCAACACCATAGCCTCTCCGATGATGTGTGAGTAGTTTACCACAGACCTTCGGGTTCATAGTTATTAGCTAGATGGCTTCTTCTCTCTCTTTGATTCTCAATACAAAGTTCTCCTCGATATTCTTGGAGATCTATTCGATTTAATACTTTTTGCGGTGTGTTAGTCAAGATCCGATGAATTGTGGGTTTATGATCAAGTTTATCTATGAACAATATTTGATTCTTCTCTAAATTCTTATATATATGATTTGATATCTTTGCAAGTCTCTTCGAATTATCAGCTTGGTTTGGCCTACTAGATTGATCTGTCTTGCAATGGGAGAAGTGCTTAGCTTTGGATCTTGCGGTGTCATTTCCCAGTGACAGTAGGATTAAGATAAAGGGTTGAATCTTAACCCTACCCCCACCCCCTGCGTCAAAGAAAGTGAGGCAAGACCGAACAAGTTACCTATCTGATTGGTGAAAATCAGTAAAGAACCAAAGAAATATTGCAACCAGCACCATCCTCACGGATCATGGTATATCAACCACCACTTCAGAAAAACACGCACGTACCCTTGATTAATTGAGAGGAAGCAGAAGGAAAAGGGGTTTCCAATTCCACCACATGTGTTTGTCTCCCGTAGTAAGCACGCTGAGAAGATTAGGTTCCGGGTGGAAAGCTAATTAAACGGCTACGGGGATGGCGGCACACTGTCTCTCCTTCACCGCCGCTTCCCCTGCAGCAACCAACCTAATAGCAAAGGAGGCTACCGGCAAGCCAGTTGCTGCCTACAGCTGGGTTGGTCGATGTTATGTGGCCGGAGGATGGAAGATTGGGAGGACAAACGATGGAGCGGACGTGGTAATCGGATCTACGGCGTAGGATTTTGGTAGGGCGTGCGGCGGTGAGAGAAGGCTGCCGCCACCAACCGTCACCTGTACGAGAAGTTGAGCTAGGGTTCAGCCAAATCGGCGGCGAGATGCACCTCCAGCCCACGGGCGCTCTTTTTACCGAGATGGATACATCCGTGAACGAGAGAGCGCCCAAGTCGCTACCCGGAGCAGCATCCCATTGACATTGGGCCAGCCAGGACGCATGAGTTGAAGTGGTAGAAAAGGTCGTCAGGGTGAGGTGGGATGACAGGATGATCAGGAGCGTGAAAAGACAGATCCAATGGTTTGGAGTGTTAAATCGCCGTGGAGATCCGTAGCTCGTCCCATTATACTGTTTCTCAATTTACATTGCATCTCGTTTACTATTTTGCAATATTTACTTTTCAATCTAACAAAAAAATACCAAAAATATTTATCTTATTATCTTTATCAGATCTCACTTTTGCAAGTGGTCGTGAAGGGATTGACAACCCCTTTATTGCGTTGGTTGCAAGGTTCTTATTTGTTTGTGCAGGTACAAGGCGACTTGCGTGTAACCTCCTACTGGATTGATACCTTGGTTCTCAAAAACTGAGATAAATACTTACGCTACTTGGCTGCATCACCCTTTTCTCTTCAAGGGAAAACCAACGCATGCTCAAGAGGTAGTATGCCCTGCAATCAAAAGAAAGGGATTAATGGCTAGAGGAATGGATGGATCATGCACGTACCATTCATCCAAATTTTCTCGCGCTGGAAATGGAAGCCGGTGCACCACCACTGGAGCATGGCTTTGCTCAAGGGGAACCCGTGAGCATCGACGCTGGTGTTGAGGAACCCCATCTCATCCGCCGCCCCGAAGATATTCTCCAACACGCCGGCTTCCCTGCCCAGACTCGGCGCCGTGTCCGCCAACTACATCATGTCCGCTGCCACATCACTGCCCACCACCAGCACCAACCACGGGTGACGCGGCTAGCACGCCAAAACACGCGTGCCACCTCGCCCCGCTCCCACTCCGGCACTACTCCATGACATCAGATGGGGCCAGCAGAGCATACGTGTACGGCAGCACCGTCTAGCCGGGGCTAATGGCCCGGGACTCCATTGACGACGATCTTCAAGAAAAATACTATGAATCAATTCTGGCAGATTGATCGACGGGTGGACGGAGTGGATAGGTATGGCTCGATCCCCGGCGCGAGCGCGATTTATAGTTGGAGACTCACCTGGACCCGGTGCTGCCGCTTTCCATCTGCTATTGTGTAGCCGCGACAAGTCTCGAGAGAGGAAGGAGGAAGAGCACACACTAAGTTTTCTGTGAGGTGCGATTCCCTTAGGACGCAGCCTTGTCTCGATCAACGGAGGGGAGAGGCCGAGTTTGAAGCAGACTACAGAAGCTGCCATCGTCATATAGCAATATATAAGTACATCGGGGTGAATATGTAAAGGGCGTTTTGATTTGAAGACTTGAAGGCCAATTCAGTGGAGACATATTGATTCACGGAAGATGGAAGGAACCATTAGGATAGGGAATGGCACAATCTTTGTTTCAATAAAAAATAAGATGAAGAGGGGGGCAGAAACAATCATCAGCAGCTTTTGATCTGTTTGTGTGGGTGGAATTGGAGGAGACGAAGAGATTTGAAGAGAGGACATACGTACAACCCAGCCATAATAACAAATCGGGAAGGCAGCAATTTTTTTAAAGCATGGGGCAGTATAGCAAAAGTGGATGATGACATGGAGGCACGAAAGGACAGAGTGTTAAAATTATTTGGGATCACAGGTGGCATGGCTGTATGAGAGGGGTTGCTGATGTGGATAGCTTGCATGTCAAGAGAAATAAGGTAGTGGGGATGAACTATTTAGGTATTACAGATTCCTTAGAGAAATGATTAGGGACATGAAAGTAGATTTTCTGGGGTTACAGGAGACTATGAGACAACAATTCTCCAGGACTGACCTACAGGCTTTATGTGTTGGGACAGATTTTCACTGGCACTTTACTCTTGCTAGGGGGAAATCTGGGACAGATTATCACATTAAAATGACAGTGCAAGACTAGAAAACCAGGTTGTTTTGGAACCTGGTGGTGGTTTATGGGGATACATAACTAGATAAGAAAGTTGCCTTTCTTGCATAACTGTCTAGGAATTTTCAAGATAGTCAATCCCATCCTCATTGGGGGATATTTTAATATAATTATAAAAGCTTATGAAAAAACAAACCAGGATCCTGGACATTGGAGTTTTCTGTTCAATGCTATCTTGGAACATGCAGGACTCAGGGAGTTAGATATGCATGGGAGACAATTCACTTGGGGGAATAACCTTCCTATTCCCATATTTGAGAAGCTGTATAGAATCTTATGCAGTGTGGAATGGGAGGAAACTTATCTTCTAACACTGGTCTCTGCACTAATTAGAGAGAAATCAGACCATACTCCTTTGTTTGTAGACAGTGGAGATATTCAGAAATCTGAGCCTATTTTCAGATTTGAAAATGCTTGGCTCTTGAGAGAGGGAATTGATAAAATAGTAAGTGATATATGGAATAATCCAAGCATCACTGGAAGTAGCATTGATAGATGGCAAGCTAAATTTAGCCTACTTAGACCTAAATTAAATGGGTGGAATACAAACATGAATGCTTTGTATAGGGAGCTTATAAAGACATTCTTACTAGACTTGACATCATTGATAAACATTATGAGATGTTTGGGCTCACAATTGAAGATGAATAGAACAATTGGAGCTTAGGGCTCAACTGGACAGACTCCTTAAACAGGAGGAAGCAAAATGGAAACAAAGAGCAAAGGTGGATGAGATTTTGGAAGGTGATAGTAATACAAAGTTTTTTCATGCCAAGGCCAATGGTAGGCATAGGAAAAACAAAATTAATAGCTTAGATCAGGAAGAAGGGAAGATTGAAGGAGATAAAGAATCGATGGATTACATTACTCTTTTCTATAAAAGCTCTTAGCCCCCGATAATTCCACTATTTCTTTATATTTTGAAAAATATTAAAAAAATCTCTAAAGAACATAGTGATAAATTGGTTGAGGAAATATCTTTGGAAGAAATTAAAACTGTGGTTTTCAGGATGGCACATAATAAATCTCCTGGCCTTGATGGCTTTACTGCTGAATTCTACCAACATTTCTGGGATTTGATTAAAAATGATGTGAAAGATTTGATTGATGATTTTGTATTAAGTAAGATGGATGTTAGTAGACCAAATTAGGGAATTATAACTCTTGTATCCAAGAGCAAAAGTGCAAACAAAACCCAACAATTCAGACCAATTTGTCTATGGAATGTTAGCTTCAAAATCATAACTAAAGTGTTGATGAATAGGTCTTAACTGGGTAGATTCTACAGTCATTTCCCCAATATAAACTGCATTTATTAAGGGAATATATATTATGGAAAGGGTGTTGATACTTCATGAAGCTCCGAATACAATTCATAAAAAGAGCAGAGTCTCTGCTGCTTAAGGTGGATTTTGAGAAAGCTTATGACAAAATCAAGTGGACCTTTGTGTTTCAAATGTTAAAAATGAAAGGCTTTCTAAATAAGTTGATAGATTGAGTTATGAAAACCATTAGAGGGGGAAAACTTTGTTTGAAGGTTAAAGATAATCTAGGAACCTTTTTTCCTACCCATAAAGGGCTGAGACAGGGGAACTCCTTCTCTCCACTGAACTTTGATCTGGCAGCGGATGCTTTGGCCATAATGCTAGATAATGCTAGGAAAACTGGATTAATAAAATGAGTTTTCACTGATCATGTAGAAAAATGGAGTGAATATGCTCCAATATATTGATGACACCATTTTTTTGCTACAAGATGATTGTGAAAGTGCACATAATTTGGAATATGTTCTCTGCTTGTTTGAACAGATGTCAGGTCTGAAAAATAACTTTCACAAGAGTGAACTTTTTTTGTTTGGTGAGGCTATTGATAAATCAACTCAATACTCCAGAATTTTTACCTGCCCTGTTGGCAACTTGCCCGTGAAGTACTTGGGACTCCCTATACATGAAAAAAGGATCAGAAATAAAATTGGAAACCTCGTGAGGAGAGGATGGAAGGAAAGTGTGAAAACTGGCAGGGTAGACTGTTGGCCAATGTTGGCAGAATTACTCTAATGCAATCCTCATTAAATGGGATCCCTTACTTTATGATGTCCTTCTATGGACTGTCTGTTAGGGTATGCAAGAGAATAGACTTTTTTAGAGCCAGATTACTGTGGCAGGAGAGAAATGATAAAAAAATCACTTAGTTAAATGGGCAGAGGTGTGCAGACCAAAAGATATGGGAGGCTTAGGGATCCAAAATCTAGAGATAATGAATATAGCTCTACTTTGCAAATGGTGGTGGAAGTTGTTCACCTCTGAAGGGCCCTGGCAAGATATTATCCATAAAAAATATCAGAGGGGTAACAATTTAAATGTGGTCACTACCAAACAAGGTGACTCACAGTTCCGGCGTGAGATATTAAAACACAAAGATCTCTTCCTCTCCCTTTGTAGATTTACCATGGGGGATGGAAAAACTGTGAAATTTTGGGAAAATTGGTGGATTGGACCAGTAACTTTAAAAAAGAGCTTCCCCCGTCTGTACAACATTTGTTTTGATAAAATAAAACTATTAAGGAAGTTTTTGAAAAAGGCTTAGATTCAGTACAGTTCAAAAGAACCTTGACTGGCGAGTCTGCTGAGCTATGAGAACACATAAAAAATGGATGTGCTTCACATACTTTATCAGATGAAAAAGATGAGGTTAGATGGACTCTGAATAAAAAGGGTAGTTTCACAGTCAAATCCTTATATAGACATTTGACTGAAAATGGCACTAGATACCCACATTTCTTTATGTGGAAAACAAAAATGCCCCCTAGAGTTAAAGTTTTCATGTGGTTAGATCTTAGAAATAGCATTCTTACCGAGGATAGTCTGACTCATAGGGGATGGAAAGGAGATCAAAAATGCCCTTTTTTGTGGGCAGAATGAAACTATTGATCATCTCCTTTTTACTTTCTAAGTAGCTCATATGATGTGGAATGTTCTGAAGTGTGCCTTCAATTTGATAGACATTCATGAAAAACTGGATCATATTATGGGATCCTGGGTTAAAAAATTTAGTAGAGATGAGAGAGGTTTGGTGATGGTAGGAATCTCTGCCATTCGCTGGACTTTATGGAAATTAAGAAATGGTGTGGTGTTTGATAATAACAAGATAGATGACCATTGCATACCAGTTAACTTCTTCTTAAAATGTCTTCATGATTGGATGATTTTGCAGAAAAACCTCGGAACAAATAAAATGATGGCAGCAGGAGTGAGGCGGGTGGGGAAGGTTGCAAAAGAAGTATTCTTGGTGGCTCACGGATGGCATCCCCGTGGTGAGAAGATATGAAGCTAGATAAAAGGCCGACATTCTGCTTCCTGGGACGAGGCTGAAGGGCATCTTCTGAGGGCGGCCTTTCTTTTGTCATCTTCACTACTTGGAGCTCTTTGCTCATTCTGCTGTTTCCATTATATATGATATGATGTAATGTGACCGGGCTATGTTTGTGCAACTTTTTAGACATGTATGTGTGCTGGCCCTGGACCTAGTTTGAGCCTAGGCCTTAGACATTTGCAATTAGAGTGCGGATGCATGGGCGGGATGGATGGCTACTGCTGCTATCATTGCTTCTAGCTGCTTAGATGCTTAGTTGAGATGTTGTTGTCTTTTCCTTTCATGTTGTTGTAAGAACCTTTTGATTTCTAGTAATGGAAATCGGAGAGGAGAGCTCTCTTTTATAAGAAAAAAGATCGACAGTTACGCTTTCAATTCCCGGTGTTTGGTCCGGCATCGATGCACCGAACGGTACTGAGCGCTTGCCTCTTTCCTTCCCGAGAGGGTTGGGTCTTTCTTTGATACTTCCTCCGGAAGCTTGTTTTATATTTGTCTAGATACGAATGCATATTGACAAGTATGTCTATATCTTGACAAATCTAAGAGAAGCTTTTTTGGGACGGAGGTAATATATAGTTAGATCCCACTGTTAGCATATGCCGTCAAAACTGAGAGCACTAGGTTCGCGGGATATTTCTTTTTGCCATGATAAGCGTATGAATAAGCCTCATTGCAGATTTTTGGAACCTGGGTATAGGCGCACCCGATTAAGCAAAAAGTCAAAAAAATCTGGAACTTTCTTGTGACAGACATAGTCATTGATTTTGGGGAAAAATGAGCCATGTCGTATTTTGAGTGGAAAAAAACAAAAGTGCTGCTAAAAAACCTGGGATAGTGGAGTTTATATACTATTGATTTTGTTATATTTTGCTCGGAATACGACATAAGCAATTGTGCCAAAACATTTACCGTGAATATTATGCTAGACCTTGTATTTTACCAAAAAGTTTCAAAATATTTGACTATTTTACATTAAATAAAAAATCAAGCCGGGTGCGCCTAGACCCAAGTTCCACTGTGTACTTTTCATTGGAGATGATTTCCTGGTCCCCTCTTGTGAGCTTTCACCCGTAGATAAGTGTGTCATTAATCTTGCCAGATTGATAAGTGTGTTGGTTTTGTCGTGTTTTTGTTTCATGGCAAAGAGTATTGTTCTCTTGTGAACTCTACTTTCTGTATTCGTGTCCGTTTTATCTTTTCCAGGCTTAGATTGAAGATCTTCAATATGCATTTCCACTTTCTGATGGAAAATGCAGAAACAGATATAACAACACACGTTCATGTCCTTTTCTATTCTATTTCCACCCTATTTTCTTTTCATAATATTTATTTTGTGAGTTTTTTAGGGGGATTACGAGGTTTTTAGTTTCTCCTCGATATAATGATTTCTAGATTAACTTATCATTGGGCTTTGGGCTTTTTCTAGAGGATAGTGTCTTTTTTAGATGATTATGAGACCCCCTTAAAAAGATGATTATCATATTTTAATGAAGTGCAAATTTAATCAGCCCCCAGGCGTGACGATATGTGGCTTCTCTGGTGGTGCTCACTGGAATGCTATTAAGTTGACACCTCAAGACTTCTTCGGCCCATTTTGTGGCGGTTCGTTGGCTGGAAGCCCTTTTGCGGACTTTCTCAGTCTCGGGAGCTCCTATACACCCCTCTTTGAGGCAAATAGATGCTTCTTCGCACAAGATGCGCCTTCACTCGGCCGTCCCCATTGATACACGAGCGGACGCATGTAGCGGGCGAGACAACCAGACTTTACCTATATCAAATCGCACTGTAGTGTACACTATTAAAAAATTGAGACCATTTCTGAAATATCCAAAAAAAAAATTATGATTATTTTTTAAAATTCCAAATATTATTTCAAACACAAGAAATTTTTTAGAGTTCGAAATTTTTTAATATCTTTTTTAGTTTATTCTCTGAACATTTTTTAAAATGTGAAGATATTTTAGAATTCTAAACACATTTTTGGAAAAGCAATTTTTTTGAATTTTCTGAAGATTTTTTAAAATATGAACAATTTTTAAATCCAAAATATTTTTGCAAAACATGATTTTTTGGAATTCCCAACATTTTTCCGAAACACAAACATTTGCTGAATTTTTGAACAAATTTCATAAGCATCAACATTTTAAAAATTTATGAACGTCTTTGAAAAAATCTTTAACAAAAGAATTTGATTTGGATTTTTTTAAAAGAAACAAGGGGAAAACAAAAAAAATTAGAAAAACATTAAATAAAACCGATTCAGAAGCCTACTAGAAGGTTTCCAAAACCGGCCAGGAACCCAAGTCCTATACTATGTTCTTGTGCCAGCTCATTTTGTTCGATCGGTCGGTCGTCCTATGAGAATAATTGGCAAATGCTACAAATAAAAAATGCGTTCTCAACTTCGGTAAGTTGTTGTGGGACGAGTGACGCTTTTATGGTAGCTACACCATACCCATGGTAGTAGAGGGTCTTTCGCTTCCTCCTTTCATCGGAATCCTTTTGGCTTCTTGGTGCTTCCATGTTGATAAACGGCTTAATGCGGACACTGAATATGGTTTTGAGAGCCCCTTTTTTATGTGCTTTCCTTTTCTACCTCCCTCGGGTCATCACGTCCTGGCTCTCGTGACTGATGTTCTACGAGTAAGGATTACTTGTTGGTGTTTCCAGGCAGTGTTACTTATGTCGAAAGAGTTGGGGAGGGGCGCATCACTTCTGGCCTAGGTGCCTTCCCAGCTTCTCCTCCTGCTAGTTTGACCAGATCGTTTGGCCTGGTCGGGATCAACTCAATGGATCCATCGGACTCTTTAGATGTCTAGGTCGATGCTACCCATGTAGGAGTTGTTGGATTCCCCAAAGAGGAAAGGTGATGTACGTAGTACAACAACAGAAAGTATTTATCTCAGTTAAGAATCAAGGTTTATCAAACCAGTAGGAGTCAGCAAGCTAATAACGTAAACATCACCTACACACAAACAAATAAAATTGCTTGCACCCAACATGGCATGGGGGTTATCAGACCCCTTGTCTTGCTAGTTACAAGATTAGATGCAAATAGATAGTGATGAAGGAAAATGGAAGAAAGGTGAAAGAAAATAAAAGAGCAATTTTTGTAGGACCTTGTATTAATGGAGAATAGAACCGGGGGCCACAGGTTCACTAGTGACATCTCCCGCGAATGCAGGTAGTGGCATGGTAACAAATTATTGTTGGGCAATTGACAGAATCGTGGCAGCTTATAACTATGAGCATTCATGGCATAATCTCACACAGGCATTACGTTCGTGATAAGTACACCGTTAAACTTATTACGTCTACTACTATTACTTCATTCCAAGACCGCTATCTAGTAATGAAATAAGTAAAATGACATAATGTAGACAAAAAGAAATCTAGCAATAAGATTAGGCCCTGTCGTTTATCAACATTGCAATACGTGTTTTTGTCCTTATTGTCACCTGATTAGAGCACCGGAAGATTGAACCCACTACTATGCACCACTCCCTCCGATGAACTACTCATCTATCTTGGCCAGAGATGACAAATAGATCGAAAATAATACATAGCTATTTAATTATGTAGCAAAGAAACTTCAAGAGATTCAAATATATTCAATGAACAATTTGATTATAAATCCACAGTTCACCGGATCCCAACAAACATACCACAAGAATTATATCGGATTGATCTCAGAAGAGAACATGGTATTGAAGATCCAAGAGAGAGAGAGAGAGAGAGAGAGAGAGAGGGAGGGAGGGAGGAGGGAGGAGGAGGAGGAGGGAGGAGGAGGAGAGAGATCTAGCTGTTAGGAATCGTTGCATGAAAAAACAAAAAAATTCTATACACATGCAATGATCTATCCATGGAGATGCATAACAACGAGGGGGAGAGTATGTCTACGTACCCTCGTAGACCGTAAGCGGAAGCGTTTCACAACGTGGTTGATGTAGTTGAACTTTCTTCGCGATCCACCGATGGAGTACCGAACATACGGCACCTCCGAGTTCTGCACATGTCCAGCTCGGTGACGTCCCTCGCCTTCTTGATCCAACAAGAAGTCAAGGTAGTAGATGAGTTCCGTCAGCACGACGGCGTGGTGACAGTGATGGAGAAGTTATCTCCGCAGGGCTTCGCCTAAGCGCTACGAAAATATGACCGGGTGTAAACGGTGGAGGGGGGCGCCGCACACAGCTAAGCAATTATCCGGTGTGTGGTAGGGGCGCCCCCCACATATATATAGGTGGGAGGGGGAGGGGAGAGGCCAGGAGGTGCCCAAGTGGGAGCAAATCCTACTTGGGCTCCTCCCAAGCCGCGCGCCCCCCTGCCATATATATCGGAGGGGGAAAGAAAGAGGGGGGAGGAAGGGGGGATCCAATTCCCTTTCTTTCCTTTCCTCCTACGCCTTTCCTTCTCCACCTTGGCCGGCCCATATGGGGGGGTGCACCAACCCCTTGTGGCTGGTGCGTTTCCCCTCTTAGCCCATAAGGCCCATATCTTTTGCTGGGGGTGCCCAGAACCCCTTCCAGTGACCCGATATGTACCCGGTACCCTCTGGGAACACTTCTGGTGTCCGAATACCATCGTCCTATATATATCAATATTTACCTCTCGACCATTTCAAGACTCCTCGTCATGTCCGTGGTCTCATCCAGTACTCCGAACAACATTTGGTCACCAAATCACATAACTCATATAATATTATATCATCATCGAACGTTATGCGTGCGGACCCTACGGGTTCGAGAACTATGTAGACATGACCGAGACACCTCCCCGGTCAATAACCAATAGTGGAACCTGGATGCTCATATTGGCTCCTACATATTCTACAAAGATCTTTATCGGTTGAACCGTTGTTACAACATACGTAATTCCCTTTGTCCATCCGTATGT
Source organism: Aegilops speltoides (assembly GCA_021437245.1). Lineage (NCBI taxonomy): Eukaryota > Viridiplantae > Streptophyta > Magnoliopsida > Poales > Poaceae > Aegilops > Aegilops speltoides. The sequence goes on from CM038147.1 coordinate 527,838,443, forward strand.
TACTTGCCCGAGATTCGACCGTCGGTATCTTTATACCTAGTTCAATCTCGTTACCGGAAAGTCTCTCTACTCGTTCCATAATATATCATCTCGTGACTAACTCCTTAGTCATTTGCTTGCAAGCTTATGATGTGTATTACTGAGAGGGCCCAGATATACCTCCCCGATACTCGGAGTGACAAATCCTAATCTTGATCTATGCCAACTCAACAGACACCTTCAGAGATACCTGTAGAGCATCTTTATGATCACCCAGTTACGTTGTGACGTTTGATAGCACACAAGGCATTCCTCCGGTATCCGGGAGTTGCATAATCTCATAGTCGAATGAATATGTATTTGACATGAAGAAAGCAACATAGCAATAAAATTCTACGATCATTATGCTAAGCTAACGGATAGGTCTTGTCCATCACATCATTCTCCTAATGATGTGATCCCGTTATCAAATAACAACTCATGTCCATGGTTAGGAAACCTTAACCATCTTTGATCAACGAGCTAGTCTAGTAGAGGCTCACTAGGGACATGTTGTTTGTTTAAGTATTCACACATGTATTAAGGTTTCCGATCAATACAATTCTAGCATGAACAATAAACCTTTATCATGAACTAGCAGAGTGGCCCGCTCGATGCGTAGGCTAGAACTTTAGAAAGTGTAATAATAATAATGTATTATTTTATTTGTATAAATGAAGTTGGGACCACATGTGATGAAATTTTCAAATATAAGACTTTGACAAAAATAATAATCTTAAGTGTGTTAGCTTTTCTCATTGGTATATAAATATGTATGTGAAAATTATCTTTATCTAGTTACATTTATTTACTTATTAGGCGATTGGAAATAATATAGTGAGAATACCAAACGGGTGACCGAGGGCATCACTTTTGGGCTATTGAATTTAAGGCGAGGATATCATTTTTAGCATATTGAAATTTTAAAAAATATTTCTATGTTTTCATATAAAATATTGTGAGTTCTATGTTCATCACTTTGTGGCAATATATTAGTTCACTGAATTAAATTTCAGACCTGATGTCAGGTGATAGTTTGTGTTTGACATTGCATGAGTATGGATTAGAGATTTGATAGTTCGTATAGAATATTCGATGTTTCGAGCAAAATAGTTCATCTGCATTGACATGCTGGCCATCGAATACTTTTATCTTACCTAGTATATGCATGCCTCATTTACTCACTTCGTTCCAAGATAGATGATATCATATATAACAATATCTAAGATAAAAATGTGAGAATTTTTAGAATTTCTTCTAACAAATACATTTTCTGGTATTGATGAAATATGTTTGAATGGAAATCTAGTCACGTTGCTTTGTTTTGACCAATCCCAACATCTATTTAGATATCATACATAAATAGTTTTTTATCTAAATTTTTGAATAAATTCACTTTGTAAGTCACCATATTCTCATTTTTAAACACAAATGTTATTAGTGGTATTAGATTAATAGTGCCACATCTATAATTTCCGTTGTGCTATTAAATAAGGCATGTTTAATCTAGAATAGTGGCACGCGCAACTACGCGGGAAGTATCTTTATTTGATTTAAAAAAAATTAGAGTTACTGTTAAGAATATTTTTTATATTATTAGAGAACTAATTGTATTTTAGGTGATTTGTAGTATATATGTGTTTTGAATCCTTTTTACCTAATGAACAAAATTGAAATTGTATGTGATTTTTTATGCACAAATTTATCAAAATTTGTCTGGATCCAAACAATTATGTACGGGGTTGTTGCACGTGATAGAACTTTTTCATATTTTCCGGGCTTGGGACTGGCATGCATATCGAACAATTTGAAGTACTAAGTATATTTACTGTTATCTATGCTCAATAGTACTACTAATTTTCCAAAAAAATAAAGATAAAATAAATGAATAAAAATAGGGTTGCTTGTGTTCTGGTACAGATAAAATATATTGATACATGAATGCAGTCCCACTACATGCTTGTACTATGTAATAAGCATTAAATATTATATACTTCCTCTGTCCCAAAATAAGTGTCTTAACCTTAGTACAATTTTGCACTAAAGTTAATACGAAGTTAAGACACTTATTTTGGGATGGAGGGAGGAATAAAGAGTGTTGATGTTTCCTAGTATGTCAGTGATTCTTAATCCGAAACTTAATTTTATCCGATATAGAAACTATAAGATACCATAAGCATACGGAATCTCATATTAAATATTGGACCCCAATAAAATACGAACGTTCGGATTTTAAGCATTTCATCCCGGACGTTTTTACATGGCAACTTTAGTTGACGCGAGGTGGCAACTTTAGTTGTTAAGACATGGCAACTTTGTTCCAGTTTGTTTTTTTTTTTGTCAGAAAATTGCAATGTTTGCCAACCTCACGTGAACTAAAGTTGCCATAAACTTTTTTTGGGTTGCCATGCTTAAAATCCGAACGTTCGGGATTTATCATTGCCGTAAATATTAAAGCAAGCAAGATGTATACGCTCTAAAATTATTGCCTTGACTGCTTGACCACATCACTTGATTTGCCACCTTCCTCATTTACCTTTACTTACAGTTTTTCCCTTCTCGTGACTCTTCAGAGTGCTATGGAAAGCTTACCATATGTGAAGATAAGGTTCTGGCCGACATAGCCCTACCTTGTTTAGAGATTGTCTCAGCCTTGCACTGACATTATTATATAAATGGGAATATATACCTCTTGTCCCACAAGTGTTTCATGTTATTACTCTGCAGAATCTTCTTCGAAATTGCATAACCCGACACTTGGCTGATATTACGTTGGAGCATCACTTTAGTTGTAGTTTGATTCCGAGCGGTGTCATCGACCGGAGCTTTGTATGTGTATTTTGTTCAGAGGCCAGAATGTATGATGCATATATGACAAAAGGGTGGAATATTTAACATGATTTCACATTATGTGTAGAAAATCTTAATTTCAAGCAGACCACGTGTAATTTTTTGGAACGGCAGCACACATGTTATATGAAAAATGAGAAGTTAATATGATCTTGTAGTGTTGGTATAAACGACTTTCAAGTTTCAACTATGGACAGGCATTAGAAAACATTCTACGTACAAACATATACATCTAATTGACTTCAGAAAAAGTGAAGCCAGTTCTCTACAAGAAAAACTATCATACGATTACTAAAGAATGAATATAAGAGCAGTTACAAAGGACCAAGGGGGTCTGGGTATAGAGAATCTCAAGAACAGACACCTGCTGAGTAAGTGGCTGTATAAACTATCAGTTGAGACTGACGCAACGTGGGCACAGATTCTCCGTAACAAGTATCTGCATTCCAAGACTTTGTCACAGGTGACAGTGAGACCAACTGATTCACGGTTTCGGAAGGGACTTATGAGAGTTAAGGCAGCCTTCTTTAATAGAACAAAGTTTATTGTCGGTGATGGCAATGATACACATTTATGGGAGGATACTTGGCTTGGTGATACACCATTGGCGCTCCAGTACCCAACCCTGTATCGTATTGTCCAGCGACGTGATGCGCTAGTTGCAACGATTATGCAGTCCATTCCCCTTAATATCCAGTTTTGGAGGGTGCTTGTTGGTGATAGATGGGAAGCTTGGCTTCATCTGGTGCGTAGACTGATGGAAGTTCAGCTAGCCCATCAGCCCGATCAGTTGTGTTGGAAACTTACTAGGTCTGGACAATTTACTGTTAAGTCAATGTACATCGATGTTATTAACTCGAGTGTCATTCCTAGCTCCAAACATGTTTGGAAAGTAAATATTCCTTTGAAAATTAAAGTGTTTATGTGGTTTGTCCATAAACAGGTCATTTTAACAAAGGACAACTTGGTTAAGCGCAATTGGACAGGATCTACTAGGTGTAGTTTCTGTGATCGGGATGAGACCATTAAGCATCTCTTCTTTGAGTGCCCGTTGGCGAGAATTCTGTGGCGTACTGTGCAAATTGCCTTTAACATTACTCCTCCGAGTTCGGTCGGTTCGTTATTTGGAACGTGGCTGGATGGGATAGAGTCCGATATAGCTAGACACATTCGTGTAGGAGTTTGTGCGTTGTTATGGGCAATTTGGAATTGCAAAAATGATTTGGCTTTTAACAGAATAACTACTATTCATTTTTTGCAGGTTGTATTCCGTGCTACGGCGCTGATCCGTATGTGGTCCTTACTCACTCCGACGGAGGCCAGGGAGCGTTTGATTACTGGATTTGTGCGGTGAAAGATGGTAGCGCGGGATATCTTCAACCGGCTTGGATGGTGGTCATGTAATAGGATAGGTGATTAGTTTTCCTATCTTTATTATGCCAGTCGGTTGTGGCTTTATGGCCTTTTCTTGTTTTCGCGTTGTGGCTCTATGTGAGCTCGCCTTTATTTTGTTTCACGACTCTAAGACATTGTTGAACCTATTTTATTTATAAATGTGGCCGTATGCATCGTTCTGATGCAGAGGTCGGGGAGTCCCCTTTAAAAAAAAGCAGTTCCAAATAAAACTGAGCTTCAAGCTAAACGGTCGATCGAGGCATGAAGTTATTTTAGGTAAACAACTTCAGGCGATGCCTCAGCCCTGCCAACCGCAACTACATCGTGTATGCGCTCGTTTGATGTTGGCCACTTCGGTCGTATACTTTTCCTTCTACCTACTGCCGCGTATAGACTCGGTTCAAAAAAAAACTGCCGCGTATAGACAAAACATGTGTACACGTCCATGCATGCCTCCATGAATCCTTCTATCCACTTTAAATTCAATGAGTGTAGCCACGCCATGATCTCTGTCCTTCACCCCTGAGCCATGACCTCTGTCCTTCGTCCCTGAGCGAACATTGCTTTGAGTGACCAGAACAGATTAGCACCGATACTCCAGTTTAATATATATGTAGCCCCGGATGACAAATCTAGACTTTGTCTTTGATTGTACGTACTCCCTTGTCCGTCGACTTCTTGCAAGGTGCGGCTTCTGCGGTTGACAGCTCTTCCGGTGTTTGCACTGGTCCGAAGTTCCAAAACCTGATTACTTTTCCACGATCTCACACCATCTATGAGATCACAGGCGGAGGACCCGGTAGGGCAAGGATGGGCAGCCGCCCTACCTTGATTGGTGCAAAACCAGGTAATACATGTACGTATCGCTCGTTCAGCTAGCTGGGTGAATTCGTCGTTGCCTCCTTGGGAAAAAAGAAAAGGAGAAAGAAAGGCAAAGCACCAGAGCCTGCCATAGATCGCGTGGGCTGCATTATTTAGCCCCTCAGCCGGTAATTACATGGATGATTAGCGACGCACACCGCTCCGACCTGATCACCCATATTTTACTACGGTGATTAGCGGCGCAGCTGCGTTGCCTACGGCTGGTGGCGCGGCAACGTTGCTTGTAAAGGGAGAACATACAGTAGTTGAACAAGGAATGAAAATGAGACAGGTATAAATTTGTGAAATTTTTACACTATTTGTGTTGTAATATATTTTACACCCTCGATATTACATTTGTGAACAGAGGGAACAGCAATATTAGTAGCTTTTCTATGATTTGAGTTGCAGATTTAACAACAACAACAAAAATTGAGTTACTTGGTAGTGGCCATTTTTTATGTACTACTTGAGTCCGCCACACCTCAAATTATATCCGTCCTCCGCCACTGTATGAGATCACGTCACTGGTTGCCGATTGCTTGCTGGAAAGAGACGTGGTCTCTAATGAAGCTAGCTAGTATAATAAGAAAATTAATTAATATCTTAAGGAGGTTAGCACATTATTGAGAAGCTAGCCGATCAATTCCTCCGCCATGCATATGGAAAACACACATGAAGGAAATACAGATTGATCTCAAGTCCAGGAAGGCAGGCATATTGATTGATTTCTTGGTGATGCTAGCTTGTCTGGATAAGCTAGATGATAATCACTTCCACAAGTCACAAACGCATGCAGGAAACAAAGATTTATCTTGATTCCTAGGTGGGGTTAGCACGATCAGCTAGTCAATTCCTCGGCCAGCCGGAAACGCACCAACAAACGCATATTGTTCCATGCCGCAGATCGATCTTGTCTCTCATGGAAAGGCTACCACGGCCAGCAGACCAGTTCCTCGGTAGGCCGGGAACGCATGCAGCAAACGCATATCAAATTATCAATCCATGTTACAGATTGATCTTGATTCCTTTCCTTGAGGAGGATAGCTGATAAATTTTTGGGCCACGTAGGAAATACAAATCGATCTTAGTTCAGCATGGTCAGCAGATCAATTCCTCGGCCGGCTGGCAGTCAACGCATATGGAATAGCATGGCGGCTTACCAATTCCTCCGGCTGGCAACGCATATCGATCGGCATTGCAGATTCATCTTGATTTGTTGAGGAGTAGCATGGTGGCTGACCAATTCCTCACCAGCTGGAAACGCACATGAATCCACACCATCAACCTTGTTTTCTTGGGGAGGAAGACTCAAACGCAACCTTCACAAGGATTATGAGGACGATACTCTTTTTTTATCGGATATACTAGCACAAATGCCCGTGCGTTGCAACGGGATAACAAAACCCTCGCATGACAATGCACAGTCAGACGGAATCTCCTGATTGATGTGGCCATTGCCAATCTCTTGTTGTGGCCGTCGTAGCTGCTTGCGCAGCTAGGTATCCTCCATAGTTTTAAATAACGCGCTAAGCCTCTTTGCGATGGACCAGTTGTAAACACTATAGCGTGCTATAGCACCCTATTTAAAATGTCTGTACATGTGTTTGGACCAAAATTTCTTAGCGCGGGGCATCTTCTAAACGCTAGTGTGCAGGTAGATGTTGTGGTAGCCACGCCGCCGCGAAAGTCGATGCCAGACGATTGAGCACGGACTGCTAGCTTTGTTTTTTTCTGAGCGTGATCTTGCCGATCGACATGGACGCGCTTGAGCTGACAGCATGGCCTTCGGCCCAGCAGCAGGTCAGGGTTGCAGCAGCTTCGGCGACACTATTTCATCTCTATCCGCCGCTACTCCTTGAGTCTTGTCCTCCGTTTATCTTCTTTGCGTTGTGCTCTTTTTCCGTTTATCTTCTTTGCATTGTGCTCTTTTTCTATGACGCTGCAAGTTTAAGAGCTGCTCGGGGAGGTTGGCGCCGGGGACGCATTGCTGCCGAACCGGTTGCTGCAAGGGAGCTCATCGTCCATGAACGGCGTTGCCACATCCGGAAGGTAGGGTGGCGCCCAGACTTACGTCGATCTAGGGTTTCAGGCTCGATGCATGTACGGGTTGTTCGAGTTAAAGTGCATCGATGCATGTGTAGGTGCCTCGTCTCAAACCAGCTGTACATAAGGACTTGTAGTCCGGATTGAATTGTGCAAGGTATGGTTTTCTGGCTCGATGCATGCATATGTGGATTTTTTAGGGATGCATGCATATGTGGATATGCGGGCTCCCAAAACCACCAACCAGTCAGAATCTTCAAAGCCCACTAAAATTACAACCTGAAGACCACGTACACGTTGTATTCGCATGTAGTTCGGCTCCACCAACCAGTCAGAATCTTGAAAGCCCACTAAAAATTACAACCCGAAGACCATGTACACGAATCGCACGTAGTTCGGCTTTTGTACGCTTTGACATACAAAAAAGCCTATATAAAACTACGGACGGAAATTTGGGCTATATAAAAATATTATTGTAGACCAAACCAAACCAAGAATACCTATTCCCTTTAATAGTAGGTATAGATGAGGACCACAATCTTTGACCGATTCTTGAAGGGCCGGGTAACCTGGCGTACAACATTTTTTAGGGAACCTGGTGTATAATTTAGGGGGTGGCATTGGTGGCTAAATAATTCAACTTTAAAGTGGATCGTTATGATTTTTAGACGTAGAAAATTAAAGGCTTTGATCGATTCTTGAAGGGCCGGGTAACCTGGCGTACAACTTTTTTTTAGGGAACCTGGTGTATAATTTAGAGGGTGGCATTGGTGGGTAAATAATTCAACTTTAAAGTGGATCTAACAGTTATGATTTTTAGACATAGAAAATTAAAGGCTATATGTTTCTCATTATTGTGGTATTTTCTAGCCTTTTTAAATTTCTAGCCTATTTTTAAAAATTTTGGTTAGCCCGTAAAACCAGTAAATTACTTTTTATATATAATAGATAAGGAAATATAAAATAACAATTTTAGTATTGCCTCTAGGACATAGTTCATTCGGTCTCTCACTTGCACTGGAGTCAATAATCCAGTTCACATCGCGATGTGATTAAACATCAATAGTTCACATCGTCATGTGATTACCACCCATAGTTCACATCGCCATGTGAGCAACACCCGAAGGGTTTACTAGAGTCAATAATCTAGTCCACATCGCCATGTGATTTAACACCCAAAGAGTACTAAGGTGTGATCATGTTTTGCTTGTGAAAGAAGTTTAGTCAACGAGTATGTCACATTTAGATCTGTATGTATATTTGCAAATTTCTATGTCTACAATGCTCTACATGGTTCTACTTTAGATAATTGCTCCCACTTTCAATATGTATTCAGACTGAGACTCAGAGTCATAAGGATTAGTGTAAAAGCTTGCATCAACGCAACTCTTTACGACGAACTCTTTATCAACTCCATAACCGAGAAATATTTCCTTAGTCATCTAAGGATAATTTTGACCGTTGTCTAGTGATCTACTCCTGGATCACTATTTTACCCCCTTGCCAAACTCATGGCAAGGTACACAACAAGTTTGGTACATAGCATGGCATACTTTATAGATCCTATGGCTGAGGCATAGGGAATGACTTTCATTCTCTCTCTATCTTCTGTCGTGGCCGGGCTTTGAGTCTTATTCAACTTCACACCTTACAATACTGGCTAGAACTCCTTTATTTGACTGATCCATTTTGAACTCCTTCAAAATCTTGTCAAGGTATGTACTCATTAAAAATATTATCAAGCGTCTTAATCTATCTCTATAGATCTTAATGCCCAATATGTAAGCAGCTTCACCGAGGTCTTTCATTGTAAAATTCTTATTCAAGTATCCTTTTATGCTATCCAGAAATTCTATATCATTTCCAATCAGCAATATGTCATCCACGTATAATATCAGAAATGCTACAGAGCTCCCACTCACTTCCTTGTAAATACGGGCTTCACCGTAAGTCTGTATAAAACCATATGCTTTGATCACCTCATCAAAGTGTATGATCCAACTCCGAGATGCTTGCCCCAGTCCATAGATGGATTGTTGGAACTTGCACACTTTGTTAGCACATTTAGGATTGACAAAACCTTCTGTTGCATCATATACAACTCTTCTTTTAGATATCCATTAAGGAATGTAGTTTTGACATCCATTTGCCAGATTTCATAATGTGACAATTGCTAACTTGATTCAGACGGACTTAAGAATCGCTATGGGTGAGAAAGTCTCATCGTTGTCAACCCCTTGAACTTGTCAAAAACCTTTTGCGACAAATCGAGCTTTGTGGACAGTAACATTACCATCAACGTCAGTCTTCCTCTTGAAGATCCATTTATTCTCTATGGCTTGGTCGATCATCGGGCAAGTCCGCCAAAGTCCACTCTTTTTTCTCATACATGGATCCTATTTTAGATTTCATGGCCTCAAGCTATCTGCCGGAATCTGGGATCATCATAGTTTCTTCATAGTTCGTAGGTTCGCCATGGTCTAATAACATGACTTCCAAGACAGGATTACCTACGAAGTCCAGCAGTAACTTGATCCGAAGTTTCATGATCATGATCATCATTAGCTTCTTCTCTAGTTGGTGTAGGCATCACGGGAACGGATTTCTCTGATGTTCTACTCTCCAATTCTGGAGAAGGTACAATTACCTCATCAAGTTCTACTTTCCTCTCACTCACTTGTTTCGAGAGAAACTCCTTCTCTAGAAAGGACCCATTCTTAGCAACAAAGATCTTGCCTTTGGATCAGTGCTAGAGGTGTACCCAATAGTTTCTTTAGGGTATTCTATAAAGACACACTTCTTCGATGTGGGTTTGAGCTTATCAGGCTGAAGCCTTTTGACATAGGTGTCGCAACCTCAAACTTTAAGAAACGACAACTTATGTTTCTTGCCAAACCACAGTTCATATGGTGTCGTCTCAATGGATTTAGCCGGTACCCTATTTAACGTGAATGCATGCAGATGTCTCTAATGCATAACCCCAAAACGATAGTAGTAAATCGGTAAGATACATCATAGAACGCACCATATCCAGTAAAGTATGGTTACGACATTCGGACACACCATTATGTTGTGGTGTTCTAGGTGGCGTGAGTTATGAAACTATTCCATATTGTTTGAAATGAAGGGAAAACTCATAACTCAAATATTCGCCTCCGCAATCAGATCGTAGAAACTTTATTTTCTTGTTACGATGATTCTCCACTTCACTCTGAATTTTTTTGAACTTTTCAAATATTTTAGACTTGTGTTTCATTAAGTAGATATGCCCATATCTTCTCAAATCATCTATGAAGGTTAGAAAATAACGATACTCGCCGCGTGCCTCAACACTCATCGGACCGCATACATCGGTATGTATTATTTCCAATAAGTCATTGGCTCGCTCCATTGTTCTGGAGAACGGAGTTTTAGTCATCTTGCCCATGAGGCATGGTTTGCAAGTATCAAATGATTCATAATCAACTGATTCCAAAAATCCATCCGCATATAGTTTCTTCATGCGCTTTATACCAATATGACATAAATGGCAGTGCCATAAATATGTTGCATTATCATTATCAACTTTGCATCTTTTGGCATTAATATTATGAATATGTGTATCACTACGATCAAGATTCAATAAACCATTTCCATTGGGTGTATGACCATAGAAGGTTTTATTCATGTAAACAGAACAACAATTATTCTCTGTCTTAAATGAATAACCATATCGCAATAAACATGATCCAATCATATTCATGCTCAACGCAAACACCAAATAACAGGTCCAACACTAATCCCGAAGGTAGAGGGAGTGTGTGATGGTGATCTTATCAACCTTGGAATCACTTCCAACACACATAGTCACCTCTCCCTTAACTAGTCTCTGTTCATTTTGCAACTCCTGTTTCGAGTTACTAATCTTAGCAACTGAACCAGTATCAAATACCCAAGGGTTACTATGAACACTAGTAAAGTACACATCGAAACATGTATATCAAATATACCTTTGTTCACTTTTCCATCATTCTTATCCGCCAAGTATTTGGGGTAGTTCCGCTTCCAGTGACCATTCCCTTTGAAGTAGAAGCACCCAGTTCAAGCTTAGGTCTAGCTTTGGGCTTCTTCACGGGAGTGGCAACTTGCTTGTCATTATTCTTGAAGTTCCCTTTCTTTCCCTTTACCCTTTTTCTTGAAACTAGTGGTATTGTTAACCATCAACACTTGATGGTCTTTCTTGATTTCTACTTTCGCCGATTTCAGCATCGCGAAGAGCTCGGGAATCTTTTGCGTTATCCCTTGCACATTATGGTTCATCAGGAAGTTCTAGTAACTTGGTGATAGTGACTAGAGAACTCTGTCAATCACTATATTATATGGAAGATTGACTCAAACTTGATTCAAGCGGTTGTAGTGCCCAGACATTCAGAGCACTGAGCTATTCTCCTCCATCTTGTGGGCAAAGTACTTGTCAGAGGTCTCATACCTCTCGACACGGGTATGAGTCTAAAATACCAATTTCAGCTCTTGGAACATCTCATATGCTCTGTGACATTCAAAATGTCTTTGAAGCCCCGATTCTAAGCCGTAAAGCAAGGCGCACTAAACTATCAAGTAGTCATCATATCGAGCTTGCCAGACGTTCAAAACATCAGCATCTGCTCTTGCAGCAGGCCTTTCACCTAGCGGTGCATCAAGGACATAATTCTTCTGTGCAACAATGAGGATAATAATCAGATCACGGACCTAGTCCGCATCATTGCTACTATCATCTTTCAACTTAGTTTTCTCTAGGAACATATCAAAAACATAGGGAGCTACAACGCGAGCTATTGATCTACAACATAATTTGCAAATACTATCAGGACTAAGTTCATGATAAATTAAAGTTCAATTAATCAAATTACTTAAGAACTCCCACTTAAATATACATCCCTCGAATCATCTAAGTGATACGTGATCCAAATCAACTAACTCATGTCCGATCATCACATGAGATGGGGTAGTCATCAATGGTGAACATCTCTATGTTGATCATATCTACTATATGATTCACGTTCGACCTTTCGGTCTCTAGTTTTCCGAGGCCATGTTTGTACATGCTAGGCTCGTAAAGTTTAACCCGAGTATTCTGCATGTGCAAAACTATCTTGCATGCGTTGTATGTGATCGTAGAGTCTATCACACGCGATCATCACGTGATGTCTCAACATGATGAACTGTCACAACAGTGCATACTCGGGGAGAACACTTATACCTTGAAATTTAGTGAAGAGATCATCTTATAATGCTACCGCCGTACTAAGCAAAATAAGATGCATAAAGGATAAACATCACATGCAATCAAAATATGTGACATGATATGGCCATCATCTTGTGCTTTTGATCTCCATCACCAAAGCATCGTCATGATCTCCATCGTCACCGGCTCGACACCTTAATCACCATCATAGCATCGTGGTCGTCTCGCTAACTATTGCTTCTACAACTATTGCTAACTCATAGCGATAAAGTAAAGCAATTTCATGGCGTGTGCATTTCATACAATAAAGAGACAACCATACGGCTCCTGCTGATTGCCAGATATCATACAAAAGATGATCATCTCATATAATAATGTATATCTCATCATATCTTGACCATATCACATCACAACATACCCTGCAAAAACAAGTTAGACGTCCTCTACTTTGTTGTTGCAAGTTTTACATGGCTGCTACGGGCTTCTAGCAAGAACCGTTCTTACCTACGCATAAAATCACAATGGTGTTTCATCAAGTTTGCTATTTTAACCTTCTTCAAGGACCGGTCGTAGTCAAATTCGATTCAACTAAAGTAGGAGAAACAGACACCCGCTAGCCACCTTTATGAAAAACTAGTTGCATGCCTATTGGTGGAAATGGTCTCATGTACGTGGACATGTAAGGTTGATCCGGGCCGCTTCATCCAACAATACCGCCAAATCAAAATAAGACGTTGGTGGCAAGCAGTATGACAATCACCGCCCACAACTCTTTGTGTTCTACTCGTGCATATTATCTACGTATAGACCTGGCTCTGATACCACTATTAGGAATCATTGCATGGAAAAACAAAAAAAATCTATGCACACGCAGTGATCTATCCATGGAGATGCATAGCAACTAAAGGAAATATGCCCTAGAGGCAATAATAAAGTTATTATTTATTTCCTTATTTCATGATAAATGTTCATTATTCATGCTAGAATTGTATTAACCAGAAACATAATACATGTGTGAATATATAGAAAAACATAGTGTCACTAGTATGCCTCTACTTGACTAGCTCGTTAATCAAAGATGGTTGAGTTTCCTAGCCATAGACATGAGTTGTCATTTGATTAACGGGATCACGTCATTAGGAGAATGATGTGATTGACTTGATCCATTCCGTTAGCTTAGCACTTGATCGTTTAGTATGTTGCTATTGCTTTCTTCATGACTTATACATGTTCCTATGACTATGAGATTATGCAATTCCCGTTTACCGGAGGAAAACTTTGTGTGCTACCAAACTTCACAACGTAACTGGGTGATTATAAAGGAGATCTACAGGTGTCTCCGAAGGTACATGTTGGGTTGGCGTATTTCGAGATTAGGATTTGTCACTCCGATTGTCGGAGAGGTATCTCTGGGCCCTCTCGGTAATGCACATCACTATTAGCCTTGCAAGCAATGTAGCTAATGAGTTAGTTACGGGATGATGCATTACGTAACGAGTAAAGAGACTTGCCGGTAACGAGACTGGACTAGGTATTGAGATACCGACGATCGAATCTCGGGCAAGGAACATATCGATGACAAAGGGAACAACGTATGTTGTTATGTGGTTTGACCGATAAAGATCTTCGTATAATATGTAGGAGCCAATATGAGCATCCAGGTTCCGCTATTGGTTATTGACCGGAGACATGTCTCGGTCATGTCTACATAGTTCTCGAACCCATAGGGTGCGCACGCTTAAAGTTCGATGACGGTTATATTATGAGTTTATGTATTTTGATGTACCAAAGGTAGCTCGGAGTCCCGAATGAGATCGGTGACATGACAAGGAGTCTCGAAATGGTCGAGACACAAAGATCGATATATTGGATGACTATATTCGGACTTCGGAAAGGTTTCGGGTGATTCAGGTATTTTTTGGAGTACCGGATAGTTACGGGAATTCGCCGGCGAGTATATGGGCCTTATTGGGCCATACGGGAATAGAGGAGAGAGGTCAAAAGGAAGGAGGCGCGCAGCCGCCCTCTGGTCCGAATTGGACAAGGGGTGCAGCCCCCTTTTCCTTCTTCCTCTCCCCCTCTTTCCTTCTCTCCTACTCCAACAAGGGAAGGAGGAGTCCTACTCCCGGTGCTAGTAGGACTCTCCCCTTGGCGCGCCCTTCTCCTAGGTCGGCCGCCTCCCCCCTTACTCCTTTATATACGGGGGCAGGGGGGCACTCCATAGACACAACAATTGATCCCTTGGATCTCTTAGCCGTGTGCGGTGCCCCCCTCCACCATAATCCACCTCGATAATATCGTAGAGGTGCTTAGGCGAAGCCCTGCATCGGTAGAACATCATCATCGTCACCACGCCGTCGTGCTGACGGAACTCTCCCTCAAAGCTTGTCTGGATCGGAGTTCGAAGGACGTCATCGAGTTGAACGTGTGCTGAACTCGGAGGTGCCGTACGTTTGGTACTTGGATCGGTCGGATCGTGAAGACGTACGACTACATCAACCGAGTTGTGCTAACGCTTCCGCTTACGGTCTATGAGGGTACGTGGACATACTCTTCCCTCTCATTGCTATGCATCACCATGATCTTGCGTGTGTGTAGGTTTTTTTTGAAATTACTACGTTCCCCAACAACAACGAGGGGGAGAGTATGTCTACGTACCCTCATAGCTAGGCTGTAAGCGGAAGCGTTCCACAACGCGGTTGATGTAGTCAAACTTTCTTCGTGGTCCAACAATCAAGTACCGAACGTACGACACCTCCGAGTTCTGCACACGTTCAGCTCGGTGACGTCCCTTGCCTTCTTGGTTCAGCAAGACATTGAGGTAGTAGATGAGTTCCGTCAGCACGAAGGCATGGTGATGGTGATGGTGAAGTTATCTCCGTAGGGCTTCGCCTAAGCACTATGAAAATATGACCGGGGTGTAAACAGTGGAGGAGGGCGCCGCACACGGCTAGGCAATTGTATGGTGTGTGCTAGGGGCGCCCCCCACATATATATAGGTGGGAGGGGGAGGGGAGAGGGTAGGAGGTGCCCAAGTAGGAGCAAATCCTACTTGGGCTCCTCCCAAGCCGCGTGCCCCCTGCCATATATATTGAAGCGGGAAAGAAAGAGGGGGGGAGGAAGGGGAATCCTATTCCCTTTCTTTCCTTTCCTCCTTCCCCTTTCCTTCTCCACCTTGGCCGGCCCATATGGGGGGTGCACCAGCCCCTTGTGGCTGGTGCATTTCCACTCTTGGCCCATAAGGCCCATATCTTTTGCTGGGGGTGCCCAAAACCCCTTCCAGTTACCCGATATGTACCCGGTACCCTCTGGAACACTTCTGGTGTCCGAATACCCTCGTCCTATATATCAGTCTTTACCTCCCGACCATTTCGAGACTCCTTGTCATGCCCGTGATCTCATCTGGGACTCCAAACAACATTCGGTCACCAAATCACATAACTCATATAATAATATATCTTTATCGAACGTTAAGTGTGTGGACCCTACGGGTTCGAGAACCATGTAGACATGACCGAGAAACCTCTCCGGTCAATAACTAATAGCGGAACCTGGATGCTCATATTGGTTCGTACATATTCTATGAAGATCTTTATTGGTCGAACCGTCATTACAACATACGTAATTCCCTTTGTCCATTGGCATGTTACTTGCCCGAGATTCGATCGTCGGTATCTTTATAGCTAGTTCAATCTCATTACCGGGAAGTCTCTTTACTCATTCCGTAATACATCATCTCGTGACTAACTCCTTAGTCATTTGCTTGCAAGCTTATGATGTGTATTACCGGGAGGGCCCAGAGATACCTCTCAGATACTTGGAGTGACAAATCCTAATCGATCTTGATCTATGCCAACTCAGCAGACACCTTCGGAGATACCTATAGAGCATCTTTATAATCACCTAGTTACGTTGTGATGTTTTATAGCACACAAGACATTCCTCCGGTACCCGGAGTTGCATAATCTCATAGTCGAAGGAATATGTATTTGACATGAAGAAAGCAATAGCAGTAAAACTGAATGATCATTATGCTAAGGTAATAGATGGGTCTTGTCCATCACATCATTCTCCTAATGATGTGATCCCGTTATCAAATGACAACTCATGTCCATGGTTAGGAAACCTTAACCATCTTTGTTCAACGAGCTAGTCTAGTAGAGGCTCACTAGGGACACGTTGTTTGTTTATGTATTCACACATGCATTAAGGCTTCTGATCAATACAATTCTAGCATGAATAATAAACCTTTATCATGAAAAGGAAATATTAGATAACAACTTTATTATTGCATCTAGGGCATATTTCCTTCACAAGCTACTACTATTGACCCGTAGGTCCTGAAGAAACTACTCACACATCATCAATGAGGTAGAAAGGTTGATGAAGATGGTCTCCCTAATGGTTCCCCCCTCCGGTAGAACTCCAGAATGGGCTCCAGATGGGATCGCTTCGGAACAGAGGCTTGTGGTGGCGATAAAATTGTTTTGGATGGCTCATAAGAGGAAGAACTAGGTCAAATGAAGGCTCAGGGTCCCACATGGATAGGTGGCGCAAGCCACTCCCCTGTGTGTGCCACGTGTTTGTGTGGGAGCTTCTTGGGTCCCCTCAACATCTCCCGAAGCTTCTAGTGTTCCTTCTGGTATAGTAAAAATCATCAAAAAAAGGCATCGCATTTGGATGTTCCTATATAACAATTTTCTATGAAACCAAAAATAAGTAAAAAAAAAGGGAACTGGCACTAGACACTAAATTAATAAGTTAGCCCATAAAAATAATATTAAATGTTGTAAAATAATAAAAATGTATGTAAGAGTGATGATATAATAGCAAATAACAATAAAAATTTGTAGATATGTCAGAGACATATGAGTCGACATAGTAGGCATTGTGGGATCTTCGTTGCGACCTTTCAGAGCTAGTGGAGGTTATGAAGATAATAAAGTAGATGAGGCCGAGTGAGGTACCAGAGGCTCATCCTGAAGAGGAATGGATGGCCGTAGATTTGATCTAGTAGCACAAGGTTTGTCGGCCACTTGGGAAACAAGAAGGTTGGCAAGGAGTTCTTATCCTTCACGGGCCCGACATTCTGAGCTGGGTCAGAAATTTCGTTGTGTCCTCATCTAGTTTGAGGTTGGTGGAAACTGATGGAGACGGAGCCAACCTAATGGGAGGAGACAAAATTGTCATAGGTGGTATGTGGCTATAGGCACATATCTATTCTAGTATCGTGAGGATCTCCATTGTTGGCGCCAGCTGTCGAGGTTTTTTTCTTGCAAATACCTAACAGTAGTTCAAGAACTGCAGTTAATTTTTATGACAATGGTACGTCACCTCATGTTACCAGATCAACACGAGGCACATATTTTACCTAGGTTTCGGCCCCTCGTGTGATGAATAACAAAACCTACTTCTACTTGTGTGAAATTATATGACAAAATGATTACAATCATCGAGTGCAAATGATGTTCAACAAGTTAATGCCTAGAATAACCGATGAAGAACTTCTAGAGATCTTGGCATGTTTTTAAGACGTCCTGCTCCTGTTGGGTGGATGCCTATTTATTGGGGTCTTTGTCTGTGTCTTAGTCTGTCACCGTCTTGGTCTGCTTCTTTGTCCTATCTTGATGTTCTAAATGCCTTGAAAATCACCTAGGGTGGAGCGTATGCAGATGTTGGTGGTCCAGGCACGGGCCCTCCTTATCGTGGAACACGGGCCTTCAGGGACAAAATAAGGGAAGCACGACACGGAGAAGTGGGGAAATCCACTTACCCTTGTTAGTATAATTGATCATGAGCAGACTAAGATACAAACATTGGGATATAGGGGCATTGTCCAACCTGATGCATGCTCCTCGATCTTCAGTTGTAGTCTTATAGTAAGAAGATAGTCATCAAATTGGATGCATTACCAAATCTCAAAGCAAAGTGATAACTGCCTTGGCATACATATAAAGGATATACTTACACTTGGAAATTAAGTATCATAGATTGTTAGAATTAATCACATTTTCTACGGCTCAAGGTGATGCCACATAGTTCCTTTAATCTTTCAAGTGGAGAAACTTTATATGTTAAAGAAGAAGTGGACACATACTTTATGTATTAAACTAATCACACATGTTCCAGTTATGCTAGTGACAAATAAGTTTAATACAGAAAACATATATCACACTATCATTCATATCACATAGGAGTCCATCACACACTCAAATTTGAGACAAGTCGCGATGAGGATAGCATGCCTCAGTATTTCCACTAAAAGCGGGATGGACAGGAGGGTGGAAAGGTATTATCAGGGACGTGAAAACGAAAATGGTGGTTAGAACATTGTTCTGCTGAATGCACCGTGTGGGGACAATGGTGCAAAGTTATATTAAAAAAATTATTAAATCTTTGTGGGTTCTCTGTCAGTACATTAAATTAGTAAAATTTTCTATTACACTTGGTAAATTTAACCACATCTTTTGCATATATATTAAATGCAACAAAACGAACTACATTTTATTTTTATTAATAGCTCATTCCATTATTGTTCGACCCTCACAAAAATATTTAGCAACCAGGCTTCGAAAAATTAGTCACATTTTATATTTATTCAATGTACGGCCTTAACATGTATTGTAAGCTCTTATCAAAATAAACCACATTTTTTACTTATTTATAATCTATTCTCTCAATATACTATTTTCGCACATATATTTTTCTAATTTATATAGTTAGCAAAATTGACCAAATAACCACACTGCTAATTATTAAGGCAAGCCATTGTTTGCCACAAAAAAATAATGAACAACAACACTCATGTACTTGTGTTTACTGTCACTACAAAATTCAAGGAAATTTACATTGCTTAATTTTTAAGTAGTTTTCCCATAAAATCTTCATTTGAATTGGTCAGCATAGATGGATGAGAGAAAAATAAAAGGACAAAATCACAATCCTGCACAGAATAAATTATGCCAGTTAGATGAATTATTACGTTTGTATATATGTGTGCATTCTTACTTAAATATTTTGGGAAAGATCTCTAAATTGGGTAGGCTTGCAATTATCCGCATAGAGATTTCTAGAGCAAACGAATGTCTATCTAAGGTATAAGTAAATAAATAATTCTAGAGTGCTTGAGATGTTTACAATGGTTTCTCCTTGAGTTCTTGAAATTTCCATTTTGTTAATTCTCTTGTTGTCAAGTAACTGTTTTCATGTGCTAACAAGACATGAAGTGGCATAGGACAATCTTTTTGAGGTGATGCATATGCTAAAGCATAAAAATATATCGATGCGAAATCAAAGTACCATACACATTAGGCATCACTTTGCCGCTGCCACTGTTCACCACACCTTGCGCAGCTGTGCTCCTCCCTGTGCCCCTATGCCATCCTCCACGACTGTGTAGTGTGTATTGTCCATCCTCACCACTGCGCCCGCTTTCTCGCCATCTGCCATTGTAAGCCTTAGTAAGGTAGCTGGGTTCATCCATTCGTATCATGTGTCGCTTAGCTGGGTAGGCTGGGGCAGGGACAAAAATTTCGTTGCAGTTTCTCGTGTTTTTTCCAGTTTGTGATGACCAGTTGCACGTTTGCGCGACAAATATATACATTTATTTCCTTTTCTATCATATTTATTTTATATATGATAACATTTTGTTGTTGAGCGAGTGACTTATTATGAAGATCATAAGTACAGACATATTAGATGACTAATGGTACAAACATGCAATTGGATATATTTTGTTATTGGTATTTTTTTCATGTATCATTTTTTATTACTATTATTGCTCTCTACAATCTGCATGTATTGCCTTCTTTTCTTTACATTTGTTTGAGTGCTAAAAACATCATGTTTTCTTGATCCATATTTAGTGAAGGACAAGTTGAACTAGCTCACCACATTTGCACAAATAATATATCCGGAACTCCAATATTAAGAATGTGCATTTCGCAAAAAAAAAAAAAGAATGTGCAGCTTGGGTTCTTACTCATCCTTAACACTAGAGTCACGCCCACTTTTCTTTGCCTTGTTCCACAATACATATTTTCTTGGTTGGTGGTTCTTATAATGCACAGATTTCTGAAAGACAAACCTTGAAACAAGTATGCAGCATCAAAAAATTATGCTTCTTGTTTTTTGTCACTATTTTTTCATTGATCAATTGCACATTTAATATTTCTGATTAGTTTTATTTAGTTTTTTGTTCCCTTTTTTTGCTTGTGTTTTACTCCCTCTGTCCCAAAATATAAGAACGTTTTCAACACTACACTAGTGTTAAAAACGTTCTTATATTATGGGACGGAGGGAGTAGAAAACAAAAGTATTATTAATATTTTCTTCCTAATTTTTTCATTTGCTTCTCCTTTTTTTTTTGTGGCCACAACTTCATCTGTAGCGGAAGTTTTTGTTACCCATTTGAATGTTTTTCTTTAATTAAATGAACATTATTTTCACATATAACAATTCTTGTGGATGTTGGATCCTTTTTCGTGATTTTGGGGAAACTTTTTTGTTGGAATGTAGAATAATATATATATGGAAGCAATTCTTTTGAGCAGCGCATTTGCAACAAACACATTGCTAATTATATTCTAAATATAGTTACCGCAAACAAATGTTTTCATCATTGTATTTCTTGGGTAGGCAAGTGTGTTTTTTTCGGAGGGTCTCAGCTAAGGACTAGAACAACTCAACATTTATTTACGAAACATGTACTGTAGAAGTGTTGTTTAGAAGTCATGATTTTCTGTATAGTCCATTTCCAAATAAACACACGTACAAGTACAACATCACCAACTTATATCGCTTTTTGCGTCGGTTGATAGTGAGCCTTTCTAGTTCGTGCTACATCTGAGTGATACGAGTGCTACACATAGGAGAACTCCTAGTCCCTGCGCCAACGTACTAGCATGTTTTTTTTTGAAAGCACCATAGCTTTTTACTCAACGGTGGTTGGGCATATCACCCAAAACACAGGCGCCCACGTGGGCAGGTACATCAGAATCCCACTGCATACAGTGGTTGGGGGTACATGCACGACCAAGGTTCGCTAACTCATGGGCTACTGAATTAGCACTCCTTCTACAAACAGAAATCGAGAATTTAGAAAACCAAAGTTTGAGTTGATATTTCATGTCTTCAATCACCGCAGCATACGCCGAGGAGTCCACCTTCCCCAGGTCAAGAGCATCAACAAGAAGATGTGAATCGGTTTCAAACTCCACCCGGACCATGCCCATATCAGCTGCAATGGTGATCGGATGAGCCATGGCATAAGTTTCAGCGGCAAACACATCATGCACAAAATCCTAACACCCTGCCCTCGCGCATAGCAAGTGGCCCTCGGAAGAGCGCACCGCGACCCCCCAGCCAGCCTGACTCTGCCCCGGGACAAAAGAGCCGTCCACGTTGATCTTGTACTCCTCGGTGGATGGGGGTCGCCACTTGTCAGGGTTTTGCTTCGGTGCAGTGGCCACGAAGATCTGCATAAACTTGGTGATGCTGCTTCTCGCCCTCCTAGCCAGCTCATCCGCTGCAGCAGGCAGGCTCCCTTCACGGAGTTTGTTCCTGTTGGTCCACCACAGCCACCAATAGGTGAGCACCAAGAGGAGCTTTTTTACATCCAACCCCCAGAGGAAATCCATGGTTGCATGCACGCCCGTTATCCGCTCGAGAGCAACACGTTCCCCCTCCAAAGCTAGCTCTCTCCAACCTCCCTTGACCATTTTTCATTTGATGAACAAGTGTGCCCCGTCTTCATCAGCACTGCCGCAAAACAGGCACTTAGTATCCGCAGCAGGGATGCCTCGACGAGCCACGTTCATCCTAAGCGCTAGAGAATCATGCTGCACGCGCCAAGTGAACATCTGTATAGTTTTTGGGCAGGGAGTTTCCATATTCGTTTCCACGCTTCATCATCAACTCTATCAAGCACGCCGGGGTTTGTGGTGCTTTCGCCCACGCCTCCATTCATCCTAGCCTTTTCCAGTTGACCAAACAATTTGTATGCCGATTTAACTGAATGGATGCCTTTGCTGTCATAATGCCACGCAATGAAATCTTGCGCCCCTTCTCTCAACGGGATCTGAAGTATGTGCTTAACATCGTCCGACCAGAACGTGTCCCGTACAAGCCGCTCGTCCCACTGGCCTGTTGACGGATCAATGAGATCACAGACTCTCTCCAGAAGATTGGTTCCCCGGGCAGTGATGACCTGGCCCGACCAAGGCCGGGGTATCCATGGATCTAACCAGATATTGACTTGAGTACCATCCCCAATTCTCCATGTGTAACCTTCTCTGAAGAGTTGAAGCCCATGTAGTAAACTCCTCCAAGAGTAAGAGATGTCGTCCCTCGGGGCAGCCTCAAGAAGTTGATCATCCGGATAGTATCGAGCTCGTAGCAATTGAGCACATAAGGAATCCGGGTGCTGAATTAGGCGCCAAATTTGTCTAGATAGCATGGCTATGTTGAAGCCGTGCATGTCCCGAAAACCAAGCCCACCCTGGGATTTAGGCAACGTGAGGGTCTTCCATCCGATCCAGTGGGTGGTACTCTCCTTATCCTGCTGACTCCACCAGTAGTTACTAAGCAACGAGCTGAGTTCACTATAGAAGGATTTTGTAAGATCGAAACACGACATGGCGAAGGTGGGTATAGCTTGGGCCACTGTCGTTACCAGGGTATCCTTCCCGGCCTTAGCAATGAGCCGTTCCTTCCAACCGTAGACCTGCCCTGCCATAGCTCCCTTCACAAAAGCAAAAGCTTTCTTCCGTGATTTGCCCACATGGACTGGCAGGCCCAGGCATCTGTCATTCCACTCTTCGCTTTGAATTTGCAAGGCGTTTTTAACCGCTACTCTCACCCCAGCTTTTGTGTTTGGATTGAACATCATAGCAGACTTCTCTAGGTTTATACACTGACCCGAACATGCCTCATAGAGATCAAGTACCCTGCACAGCTCATGGGCCTCCTCCTACTTCGCTTTGAGTAGCAGAAGGGAGTCGTCAGCGAAGAGCAAGTGTGACACCATGGGGGCCCCTTGGCAGATTCTGACACCACTAATCCTCCCCGTCGCCTCCGCGTCATGCAACAGAGCCGAGAGGCCCTCCGCACAGATCACAAAAAGGTAGGGCGAGGCAGGATCTCCTTGTCATAAACCCCGGGACGGTGAGAACTGTTTAGTCAATTCGCCGTTCACCTTAATCTGGTACCGGACCGAGGAAAGACATGACATGACCAGATCAATCCATCTAGTTCCGAACCCAAGTTTGGTCAGCATAGCTCTGAGGAAGTCCCATTCAACCCTGTCGTAGGCTTTACTCATATCCGCCTTCACAGTAGCGATACCTTCCTTCCCTCTCTTCTTGTTCAGGAGAAAATGAGACAACTCATACGCCACTAAGACATTGTCCGTTATCATTCTCCCGGGGACAAAGGCACTTTGGTTGGGGGAAATGATCCTCGGGAGAATGATTTTGAGACGGTTGGCGATGACCTTGGAGACCAATTTGTAAATCACATTGCATAAGCTGATCGGGCGAAGGTCTTTGATCCTGTTGGGGCTTTTCACTTTCGGTATCAAGACCACCGTCGTGTCATTCCATCCATCCGGCATGGCGCCTCCATTTAGAACAGCCATCACCTCGGTGATGACCTTCTCCCCCATAAAGTGCCAATGCTTCTTGTACACCACCGAGGGCATACCATCCGGCCCAGGGGCCTTAAAATCTCCAATGTGATCAAGTGCGGCTTTGATTTCCTCCCTAGTGACCTCTGCTTCCAGGATCACCCTCATGGCAGCCGTGACACGAGGCTGCACTTTATCGATGAGCTCGGGGAGACGGTTAACAACAGAAGTAGTGAAGAGGCCCTGAAAAAAGGGACAAATGTAGTTATTTAAATCCTCCCCCTCCTTCACTTCCACCCCATCCTCCTTCTTAAGCTTTTTAATTCTGTTCGCCTTCCGTTTAGCAGAGGCCACAGCCATGAAGTACTTTGTACTCTTATTGCCATCCTTCAGCCATGTAACATGTGAATGTTGTCTAGCTTTGATGTTCTTTTTGCCCTCCAGATCCTCGAGCAGTCCTCGCAATCTCCCTTCCTCCCTCACTTTTTCTTCAGAAACTGGCGCCCTCATACACCTCTCCAAAGCTCTCCTAGTCTCATTCAATCTTCCTTCTAGCTCTCCCGCCACCTCCTTACCCCATCGTCTCATTCTCCCAGCCACGTTCCTCATGACCGAAGCCACATCCCCCTGCTCCCTCATGCATCCTTCCTCCCACGCCCCTTGCACCTCTGCACTGCACCCCTCCTCCTTGAGCCACGATGCTTCGAACCGAAAGCCGCAGTCTCCTCCCACCTTCCTCCTGAGAGCACCCTTTGTACAAACTATTACCGGACGATGGTCAGAATGGCATGGTGATCCGTTTAGGACTGTAAACTCTGGGAACCACTCGCACCACGTTGCATTAGCTATCGCCCTATCAAGCCTTTCGCAGATATAAGTATCCACCCTCTTACTATGGTTCCTCCAGGAGAATCTATCTCCTTCGAACCCTAGATCACTTAGTTCACACGCCTCGAGAGCCTCTCTAAAATTATCCATGAATCTCTGGTTCCTCTCACCCCCCCCCCAACCTTCTCATCACATGTGAGGATTTCATTGAAGTCACCCACGCAGAGCCAAGGACGACCGAGCTGGTGTTGCTGGCCAAGGATCTTCAGCAACCTCCATGTCTCCACCTTACGCTCTGAATCCGACTCTCCATAAATTCCTGTTAGCCGCCAAACTCGACCATCTTCCTCCGTAATATCCACGTCAACATGCCTTCTGCCAAACGATCTCAACACAACATCCAACCCCCTCCTCCAAAACAGTGCGACCCCTCTACTCCTCCCCACCGGATCCCAAGCAGTCATGTTAACCAACCCCAGGGACCACCGGAACCTCTCTAACTCCTTAGCCGTAAGCTTCGTCTCCGCCAAGAACAGAACGACGGGATCCTCCGCCCTCCCCAAGTCGATGAGGCTACGAACTGCCGGGCCATTCCCGAGCCCCCGGCAGTTCCAACCGATAAGTTTCATTGCTCCCGGCGGGGCTGTTCCAACAGCCCGGCCGATCCGATTTCATTAGCAGCATTTGCTGCGGTATTCGACACCACCTTATCCTTCTGCAACAGCTCCTGGCCTCTGCTTTTCTTGCCCAGCTTGTCCTCCTATTCGACATCTCTGCTTCTCTTCTCCCCTGAGATGGCAACAACCTCCTTCCCTTCTCCACCTGCATCCCTATCTTTGTTCTTCTTTCTGTACTTCTTTCGTCCAGGAGTATTATCGCTACTACCCCCCTCCTTAATTCCCTTCAACTGCCGATCACCCTTCATACCACCAAACACAGACTCCCCATGGACTCCCACTCCGGCATTGGCTTCCTTACTCTTATCATGCAAAACCAGCGCAGCCTGGTTGAGATCCAGCTTCCGCGCAGCGCCTTTGCCCGCGGGTGCAGCGTCTTTTTTGATCGGACTAGTAACTTCCTCCTCCCTCCCTTTATTCTCTTCCTCCCCTCCAGCCGAGAGAGAGAGTCGCTCTTCCTCCAGGAGAGACTGTCGCTGCCTCCACTATATCTGCCACTCGGTCTACTATAGTTGTAGTTGCGAGGCCCGTTTAAGCTACGACCCCCACCTCTCCATGGCCTCTCCTCCATGCCACCTCTGCGATGGCCTACATCTGCTCTCAACCATCGGCCAAATTGGGCCTGTTCCCCCTTCTTTAGTTTGGTGGTACAGTCTTTCTCTCCATGGCCAATAACACCACAAGTATAGCAGAAGTCAGGCAAATATTCATACTCCAGACGACACCAGCCTCTCTCCTCTTCCCCTTCACCCCGCACCATATCTGCCTTCCCAGCATCCCCTTCCACTCCCATTGCCTCCTCTTCCTCCAGAGTAATACCCATCATCAATGGCCTGTCTATCTGCATCCTAATTTTGACTCTGAGATATCTTCCAAAAGCTTTCCCATCTGGTCCTGTATCAGCCTCCACAAACTGCCCGATTATGTTCCCAATGTCCTCGGCTGCATCTACATTCATCATGCCAAGCGGCAGGTTATAAACCCTAACCCATATTGGAATATTGTTGTGAGTGTAATCTTCTGGTCTTTTACTTGGCACGTACTCCTCTACCACAACCAACTCCTTGTTGAACATCCATGGCCCATCCTCAATCGCCTTGCGCTTGCCAGATTCTTGGTAGAAAGTGAAGAGGAACTGGTTAACCCCGATTTCTCTGCAGTCGATCCCTTTGATCGGGCACCAAACCTTGCCTAGGGAGAGGCAGATCGCATCACGGTGCGCCAGTTTTTCGGACATAACCTTACCCACAGCCTGCAGCGCCGCCTCCTTACCCTTCCCCCCGGCCGAGATACGGACCTTGACTCCCTTCTTCTCCTCTTCCGACAGCTTCAGCCCGCTGAACATCCCGGCAACTCCATCCAGCGCCATGATCTCCCTCCTGCACCCTTCCTACCCCTCCTAGGAATAGGTGTATTACGACTCCCCGCCCTAGGGCAGCGTGGAGAAGGCCTATGGTGGACGGGAATTGGACGTGGTTGGGGCACTCTCAGGCGCAAATGCTTGTCGGAGAGGACTAGACGACGGCGGATCCTGGCGAAACCCTAGACTGGCGAGCCTCGGACGAGATCGCCCACTACAAGAAATATGTCAACTTATGACCTTCTGTCAGTGACCCTGGAAGAATTGGTCATAGATTTATGATCATTTGAGACCAATTGGTCAAAATTTGTTCCAGGGGCTCCAAACCCTAAACCATTGCGACCATTTTGGTCAGAAAGGTCATAATTTCCTTACATGAAATGGTCATAAAGCTAACAGCGCTAGTCCGCCGCCTTATTTCTAGTTGTTAACGACCAATTTAGATGGTCATAGACTTGTAAATTGTGGTGGGTTGCTATGACTAGGCGCCACCTCATCAGTTTTGCCTATGTGTCATGTCCATGTGGCAGTTTTTGCCCTAGGTTGTGAAGCAACCTATATTTCTGTCATTCCCAAAATTCCCAAAAAAATCTCATAAATTCTTTGGGTCATATCTTCATCAAGTATGTAAAACCTTCCTTGCCTAGTTCAAAATAATTCAAAAATATTCATTTTCCTATTCATTCAGAGTAATAGTTTGTGAAGGAAGTACCACTTTGGCATGTCCAAATAGTATACATTTTCTACAGTACTTTCCTATGCCCAAATAACCATCCTCCACCAAATGCCAGCTCAATCCATTCATTATTTTGAGCGAGCTTCAACATTCGTATTTATGTCCAAAGTGGTGGTTTGCAAAGCAAGTACCACCTAGGGTCCTCTTTTGAGCTGAAAATTTGTGAAGACGGTCTTCTTAGTAACTGATCATCCTCAGCCAAAACTCACGCCCATTAGCCATGTACATTTCCCGTGCATGCTAATCAAACACTTGGCCGCTAATTCATGTTTGAGCATCGATCGGTCTCCTCGTGAGAATCTTATGTTGTAATTTTGTTCCTAGCACCTACCTAGGAGTGCTCAACCCACTAGACATGCCTAGGCTGCCCAGAACACATGTCAGCGCCACGGTCACGCTGGTGACCACGCGACGGCATCTTGAGTTCTACGCGCTCTAGAGTTGGGGCCCTCGGCCACGCCCAAACCTCGACGTATCACCACCAAACAATGTATTTATGATTAAATAGGTACTTATGTAACTAGAAATGATTTTTGGAAAAATAAATAGCAAACTATGAGGCATTGCAGTTCAAATTTGACCCGCTTCCAAGCTGAATCGGAGAATTTGTCTTTTCACCAGAGGTGGATCAAAACTTTGACACCCAACCATTTTGTCAATTGTGCATTAAATATGTCCTAATATTTTATAAAAATGATTTGGTACAATTTTGCAACAAATATATGGTAGGTCCTTCACAAAAAAACCTCATTTCGGGCACTCGAAAAATGGAAAATGAATTTTCCGTGCAAAGAAAATGAAAACTCCCTTTGGAAACATTGTTTGGAATTCCAAGATGCACCCTTGTGCACAATATGAGATCATTTGAACAAACTATGCCATGAATGTGACCATGAGATTGAGCGTTTGGGTTGAAATCCATGAATCTTCACACATGATAGCTCATTTATGAGAACACTTTTCTAAAATAATTTCTGTATTACAAGATTATTATTTTTCCTGGAAACTTGGTCACACATAATGACACAATGCGAAGGTTTTCCAATTTTTTGATTTTTTTGAATTTTTTATGCCCGTTTGAAAATGCGGTCTAAACGGCGGGCTTGAACGTTCCTAGCTAGTGGTTGAATCTTGGAAAACTTTTGATGTTTCTCTGATTAAATAGATACTTATGTACCTAGAAATGATTTTTGGAAAAAATAAATAGCAAACTATGAGGCGGCTGCAGTTCAAATTTGACCCGCTTCCATCTGAATCGGCGGAAATTTGTCTTTTTCACGAGAGGTGGATCAAAACATTTTACACCCAACCATTTTGTCAATTGTGCATTAAATATGGCCTAGTATTTTATAAAAATGATTTGGTCCAATTTTGCAACAATTATTTGGTAGTTCCTTCACAAAAAACCTCCTTTCGGGCACTCGAAAAATGGAAAATGGTTGTTTCGTCCAACGAAAATGAAAACTTCCTTAGGCAAAATTGTTTGCCATTCCAATATGCACCCTTGTGCACAATATGAGATCATTTGAACAAAATATGCCATGAATGTGGCCATAAGATTGATCATTTGGCTTGAAAGCCATTGATCTCCACACATGATAGCTCGTTTCTGAGAACACTTTTTTAAAATAATTGCCGTATTACAAGTTTGTTATTTTTCCTAGGAACTTGGCCACATATGATGACACAATGCGAAGGTTTCCCATTTTTTGTTTTTTTTTGAATTTTTTATGCCCGTTTTAAAATGCGGTCAAAACGGCGGGAATGACCGTTCCTAGCTAGTGGTTGAAGCTTGGAATTTTTTTGTGTGTTTCTCTGATTAAATAGATACTTATGTACCTAGAAATGATTTTTGGAAAAAATAAAGAGTAAACTATGAGGCAGCTGCAGTTCAAATTTGACCCGCTTCCACCTGAATCGGCGGAAATTTGTCTTTTTCACGAAAGGTGGATCAAAACTTTTTGCACCCAACCATTTTGTCAATTGTGCATTAAATATGTCCTAGTATTTTATAAAATTGATTTGGTACAATTTTGCAACAATTATTTGGGAGGTCCTTCACAAAAAAACCTCCTTTTGGGCACTCGAAAAATGGAAAATGAATTTTCCGTGCAAAGAAAATGAAAACTCCCTTTGGAAATATTGTTTGGAATTCCAAGATGCACCCTTGTGCACAATATGAGATCATTTGAACAAACTATGCCATGAATGTGACCATGAGATTGAGCGTTTGGGTTGAAATCCATGAATCTTCACACATGATAGCTCATTTATGAGAACACTTTTCTAAAATAATTTCTGTATTACAAGATTATTATTTTTCCTGGAAACTTGGTCACACATAATGACACAATGCGAAGGTTTTCCAATTTTTGATTTTTTGAATTTTTATGCCCGTTTGAAAATCACGGTCTAAGCGGCGGGCTTGAACGTTCCTAGCTAGTGGTTGAATCTTGGAAAACTTTTGATGTTTCTCTGATTAAATAGATACTTATGTACCTAGAAATGATTTTTGGAAAAAATAAATAGCAAACTATGAGGCAGCTGCAGTTCAAATTTGACCCGCTTCCAGCTGAATCGGCGGAAATTTGTCTTTTTCACGAGAGGTGGATCAAAACATTTTACACCCAACCATTTTGTCAATTGTGCATTAAATATGGCCTAGTATTTTATAAAAATGATTTGGTCCAATTTTGCAACAATTATTTGGTAGTTCCTTCACAAAAAAACCTCCTTTCGGGCACTCGAAAAATGGAAAATGGTTTTTTCGTCCAACGAAAATGAAAACTTCCTTAGGCAAAATTGTTTGCCATTCCAATATGCACCCTTGTGCACAATATGAGATCATTTGAACAAAATATGCCATGAATGTGGCCATAAGATTGATCATTTGGCTTGAAAGCCATTGATCTCCACACATGATAGCTCGTTTCTGAGAACACTTTTTTAAACTAATTGCCGTATTACAAGTTTGTTATTTTTCCTAGGAACTTGGCCACATAAAATGCGGTCAAAACGGCGGGAATGGCCGTTCCTAGCTACTGGTTGAATCTTGGAAATTTTTTTGTGTTTCTCTGATTAAATAGATACTTATGTACCTAGAAATGATTTTTGGAAAAAATAAAGAGTAAACTATGAGGGAGCTGCAGTTCAAATTTGACCCGCTTCCACCTGAATCGGCGGAAATTTGTCTTTTTCACGAAAGGTGGATCAAAACTTTTTGCACCCAACCATTTTGTCAATTGTGCATTAAATATGTCCTAGTATTTTATAAAATTGATTTGGTACAATTTTGCAACAATTATTTGGGAGGTCCTTCACAAAAAAACCTCCTTTTGGGCACTCGGAAAATGAAAAATGGTTTTTTCGTCCAAAGAAAATGAAAACTTCCTTAGGCAACATTGTTTGCCATTCCAATATGCACCCTTGTGCATAGTATGAGATCATTTGAACAAACTATGCCACGAATGTGGCCATAAGATTGATCATTTAACTTGAAAGCCATTGATCTCCATACGTGATAGCTCGTTTCTGAGAACACTTTTTTAATATAATTGCCGTATTACAAGTTTGTTATTTTTCCTGGGAACTTGGCCACATATAATGACACAATGCGAAGGTTTCCCAATTTTTTTATTTTTTTTGAATTTTTTATGCCCGTTTCAAAATGCGGTCAAAACGGCGGTAATGACCGTTCCTAGCTAGTGGTTGAATCTTGGAATTTTTTTGTGTTTCTCTGATTAAATAGATACTTATGTACCTAGAAATGATTTTTGGGAAAAATAAAGAGCAAACTATAATGCAGCTACAGTTCAAATTTGACCCGCTTCCAGCTAAATCGGCGGAAAGTTGTCTTTTTCACGAGAGGTGGATAAAAGCTTTTGACACCCAACCATTTGGTCAATTATGCATTAAATATGTCCTAGTATTTTGGAAAATCGATTTGGTCCAATTTTGCAACAAATATATGGTAGGTCCTTCACAAAAAAACTTTTTTTGGGCACTCCAAAAATGGAAAATTGATTTTTCGTTATTCAAGGAATAACACTACTAATTATTTGAAAACTTAACTAACATTGTCATAAAAAGAGAAGGAAACTTACCATCAGGCATCGTGGTGCTGCGTTGGAGCTCACGCTGCAATGGAGTTTCGC
Organism: Aegilops speltoides; assembly: GCA_021437245.1. Taxonomy (NCBI): domain Eukaryota; kingdom Viridiplantae; phylum Streptophyta; class Magnoliopsida; order Poales; family Poaceae; genus Aegilops; species Aegilops speltoides. The sequence continues at coordinate 527,870,215 of CM038147.1, forward strand.
CGGGCACTGTGGTGTTGTGTTGGTAGCGCCTATTGTTAATCAATTACGACAATTTTAGATGGTCATAAGCCCGCACTTCGTTCTGATTGGTCTATGGGCATGTCACGCGGATCAAGCATTACAGACCGTCGGATACTGCCAGATCCAACGGCCCACACTCCTCCTCGCCTTCGTGGACGACCACCTGCTCCCGCCGTTCGCGCCCGCGCTGCTCGTCATTGCCTCGCTCCTCGCCCACGGATCGCAGAGCATCTCATGGCGTCCCCGGCGCGGCCAGCCTCCGTCTGCGGCCCCTTCGGCTCCGCCGCCGACCTCGCCATCTTCTCCACTCTGACCACGACGCGGCGGGAGGATCCAGACCGTGCGAGCGAGACAGCGGCCAGATCCTCGATGGCGAGGACACGCAGCGGTCCCCACCGGCCAAATCAGGTCCGTCTCCTCCCGCAGCTGAGTCGTTTTACTGGCGATTTGCCTCGCATGGCCACGACCTCTGACCCCTTCTCATTGATTTGCTCGGGCGGCCGCCTCTCCCACCATCGATGGTGCGTGCTCAACGCAGAGATCCGCCGCGCCAAGGCCAAGCTCCTCAAGGAGGATCCACCCAAGCTACACGCCGGCCACAGCCCCCCCCCTCCCCATGCAGCAGCTGTCGCCGCCGTGTACCTCGACAGATCTGCCGCCCTCGACAGCGTCAGACGAAGGCGGGGCCTCCGCCGTTGCAGGCCCAGTCGCCTCTGCCGTAGCGGTCCTCAACCGACCCTGCCGCCCTCGTCCAAGGCATCCTCATGTGCAACACTAGCTCGATTAGGTGAGCTCGCATGGCCTTGTTCACTCAGTTTTCTACATGCGCCTGATCCATGCAGGTCAGGGATCAGTGATTGAATTGTTTAGACACCTTTTTTGGATAAGACTTGTTTATCTGTGTCGTCATTAAAGAAGGATGAAGATTTGCACCTTTGCATTAGTGAATTATAAAGAGAAGTGAACATATAAATATAGGCCAATTTGCTAGCATTCTGGTGCTTATCAACACTTGAAATCCGCTTGTCTAGCTTCAACCTATCTTGCTTTGCTATGAATATTCCTTTGGGATGACTAAAACTGGAACTATACTAGCCTATCTCTGCTATGTTCCATCCACTATATCTGTTTAACCAACCTGATGCTCCAAACATAAAAGCTCAAGTGTGTACTGAATCATGTGTTATTTAGTTAGCTGAGCAGTATCTTTAGTTTTCTAATGATTGCTCAACTCTCAATTCTGAATAAATAAGTAGCTGACCCTATTGGTTCTTTCTTTCTTCAGGGATTTGAGTTGATGGCCACGCTGCTGTTTTGCCCTACTTGATAATTCTTTTACTGTCCGGTCTGCTCTGCTCTGCATAGTTTCCAGTTGCTTATAAAATGATAAAACTGTGGTGATGTGAGGTCCGCCAATGGTTTGTAATTTTGGTTTCATCCCCAACCTCTCCAGCTATCTTCTTCTTCAGATCATATCATATTTGCACCTGCTGCTGCATCATGGATTGGATGGTCACCTACTAGCTAAGTAGATTAGCTTGTATTGCCATCGAATTGGTCAATATTGTTTCACTTGGCTTGTTTCTTGTACTAGGTATGTCAATTACAGCATAAACAAACAAATTGCTTAGCTCTCAACTATGAATACATAGCTAGCTGAACCTGTTCTTTCTTTCTCTCTAAAGAGCTATGACTTACATGGATCAAGCTACTATTTTTCTGTGCTCGATGATACTATTGCTGCCTGTATACTGATACATGTGGTGATATTTACCCGAACTGAAGTTGTGAATGTACCATTATTTTCCTGCTCACAAGCATTTGGTCTCTACTGGAATATTAGTGTTTTTTATGGGAGGAATATCACAATAGTAGTGCATTTTCCTGTTGTTTTATGGGAAGCCTCCTCCTCCGACACCACCGCCTCCACCGCAAACACTCGAGCGTGGCTCGCCGCCTGCCGCTACCTCGTCGAGACCGTCAGGATGGACGTCAACATGTGGGATTCCTCCCCAAGTAAGTACTAAATCCACTTCCTTCTTCGCATCCCCAAGATCAATCGACGCGACGCAGCATTACATTACTTGGTCAATCAACTGTACTAGTAGTATGTGCCTAATGGATCGTGTGTGTGCGTGCTGCTGCCTGGGATGGGATGTGACAGGCAAGAAGACGCCCCTGGAGCACGCCGTGGACGGCAACAACCTGCCCGCCCTCAGGTACCTCCTCGACCATGGCGCCGATCTCACCCAGGAAGAGGACTACGGCGACACCGTTCTTCATCACGCTGCAAGAAGAGGTACCACCACTAACGCCTCCTTGCTAGTACCTTCAACACTTGCTGCTTTATTTATAGCCATACACATTTCTGTTCTGGGTTTCCCCCATAATTACCTCTATCATGGTATTTCTAGTCATGCACTGTCATGGTATTGTTACACTCTTCTATTTTTATCCTACCAACTGAACATGTTCTGTTCATCCAGAAATACTGTAGCCATTACCAAGAATAACAAAAAAATATTTGCAATCAAAGAAATACTGTAGACATTAAAGCTTGTTCATCCAGAAATTTTACATTACATACATTGTGCTATATATAGTGGCCGTTCAAACTTGTTAAACAACCTTCTGTTGTTGTTCCTGTAATCTCTGATTTGTAGCATTGTTGGTTTTGCTCTTTTTTTTGTCTTAAAACTAGATGGGCCAAAGATCCTTTGTTTGTATGTTATCATCACTATGATCTTCAGTTTTCCATACACTGTGATCTTCAGTTTTTCATTGCGTGTTTTTTCTGCAGTTTGCTTGGTGTGTGGACAGGGCCAAAGGACAAGATACTTCAATCCGGCTAGGACAGAGCCAAATGACCAAAGTTTGTTCATCTTTTGCCAAGGTGACCCCTCTCCTCCTCCTCTCTATTTTTTGTTCATTTTCTCATATGATCTGATGCGTGCTCTCTTGCTTGGTGTGTGTGCAGTTTGGTACCATCCCGTGGGGAGGGCCAGGGACAAGCTGCTCCGATCCGGCGAGGATGCCCACCATCTATTGTTAAGGTGATCTCTCTCTCTCTACATATATATATACATATCCTGTTATGATGATTCTCAGCCCCGCCCAGCCTTTAAGCTATGCATTCAGAAGAAACATTCTATAGTAAAGTATGGGCTTGTTGATTAAACTGCTGCTGTGTTCACTTCAATGACAAAAAGTGTAGTTAATTCAGGTTGTGAACATTTCTTAGGAGTTATATTAACACACATACTGTATGGGAAAAACTGCTGCTGTTGTGTTCACTTCAATGAGAAAAACTTCTGCTGTTGTGTTCACTTCAATGAGAAAAACTACTGCTGTGTTCACTTCAATGAGAAAAACTGCTGCTGTGTTCACTTCAACTGAGTTACTCCTTTTTTGAATGGAATGTTCATAATATATTGTCTCCAGTTTTTCTAATTTTTATCAGCTGATTCATGTAACAGGGCGTCCGTGGAAGGCCCAGTCCTGACTCTCCAGTGAGTCGGCATTTGATCGCTATTGAAGGAGCTACATGTAGAAGAAGAAAATACTTGTAGAGCTTGTAACTGATTCCCATAGTTGTAGAGCTTGTATCAGCTAAGCTTGTATTACGTGTAACTTGTAGAACTTGTAAATGCTACAGCTTGTAGGACTTGTCATTTGTAGAGCTTGTAAATAAGCTTGTATATGCTACAGCTTGTAGGACGTGTCATTTGTAGAGCTTGTATTGAATCTGGCTATTGTTATTTGAAGTATCTTGTGTGTTTTTCCTTGCCAATTTAACTACTAGTTATTTTCTTATTGTCAAATTGAAATATGAAGAATCTGGGCCTAATAGCTAGGACCCACTTATCAGAACCTGACAAGTGGGATCTGTTTGACTAGTGGACCCATTTTATAAAAAAACTAAAACTGTTGTACAAAAAGGCCATGACCCATAAAATAAAAAGGCCAAATTGTTGGGCTAGGCCCATGTAGCTAGAGAAAATTAATAGAGAAAATATACAGTAAAAAGGCCGAATTGTTGGGCTTGGCCCATGTAGAAAATCGAATTGGACCGGGCTGAATCTTGTGCCACATCAGCTTGCCACGCTGGTGTTGGAAATATGCCCTAGAGGCAATAATAAAAGTATTATTATATTTCATTTTTCATGATAATTGTGTTTTGTTCATGCTATAACTGTATTATCCGGAAATCGTAATACACGTGTGAACACATAGACCACAATATGTCCCTAGTGAGCCTCTAGTTGACTAGCTCGTTGTGATCAACAGACGGTCATGGTTTCCTGACTATGGACATTAGATGTCGTTGATACCGGGATCACATCATTGGGAGAATGATGTGATGGACAAGACCCAATCCTAAGCATAGCACAAAGATCGTGTAGTTCGTTTGCTAGAGCTTTGCCAATGTCAAGTATCTCTTCCTTCGACCATGAGATCGTGTAACTCCGGATACCGTAGGAGTGCCTTGGGTGTATCAAACGTCACAACGTAATCGGGTGACTATAAAGGTGCATTACAGGTATCTCGAAAGTATCTGTTGGGTTGACACGGATCGGGTGGGATTTGTCACTCCGTATGACGGAGAGGTATCTCTGGCCCACTCGGTAATGCATCATCATAATGAGCTCAAGGTGACCAAGGTGTTGGCCACAGGATCATGCATTACGGTATGCGAGTAAAGTGACTTGCCGTAACGAGACTGAACAAGGTATTGGGATACCGGCGATCGAGTCTCGGGCAAGTAACGCACCGATTGACAAAGGGAATTGTATATGTGGTTTGATCGAATCCTCGACATCGTGGTTCAACCGATGAAATCATCGAGGAGCATGTGGAGCCAACATGGGTATCAGACCCCCTTGTTGGTTATTGCCCGAGAGTCGTCTCGGTCATGTCTGCGTGTCTCCCGAACCCGTGGGGTCTACACATAAGGTTCGGTGACGATAGGGTTATTAGGAAGACTAGTATGTGACTACCGAATGTTGTTCGAGTCCGGATGAGATCCCGGACGTCACGAGGAGTTCGGAAGGGTCCGGAGGTAAAGATTTATATATGGGAAGTTGTTAAAGGACACGGAAAGTTTGAGGGCATACCGGTATTATGCTGGGGCCACGGAAGGGTTCGAGGGTCCACTGGAGGGGCCACCCCTCCGGGGGCCACTGGGCTGCGTGGGGAGTTGGCCAGCCCCTGGTGGGCTGGGCGCACCCCCTCCCTTGGGCCCTTGCGCCTAGGGTTGAGGGGGGAACCCTAGAGGCCCCCCCCTTGCTTGGGGGGCAAGTCCCTCCTCCCCTTGGCCGCCGCCCCCCCTCTAGATGGATCTAGAGGGGCCGGCCCCCCTTCTCCCTTCCCCCTATAAATAGAGGGGTGAGGGGAGGGCATCCGCACCACAAGCCAAGGCGCAGCCCTCCCCTCCCTAACACCTCTCCTCCTCCGTTGTGTGCTCGGCGAAGCCCTGTCGGAGTACCGCTTCTCCACCATCACCATGCCGTCGTGCTGCCGGTGGAGCTGTCTTTCTCAACCTCTCCTTCCTCCTTGCTGGATCAAGATGGAGGAGACGTCACCCGTACCGTACGTGTGTTGAACGCGGAGGTGCTGTCCGTTCGGCACTTGGTCATCGGTGATTCGAATCACGTCGAGTACGACTACATCATCACCTTGCAAGCTTCCGCACGCGATCTACAAGTGGTATGTAGATGCAAACTCTCTCCCATGACTCGTTGCTTAGATGAACTCATAGATGGATCTCGGTGAAACCGTAGGAAAAATTTTAATTTTCTGCAACGTTCCCCAACAGTGGCATCATGAGCTAGGTCTATATATGCGTAGTTCTCTAATGCACGAGTAGAACACAATTTGTTGTGGGCGTGGATCTTGTCAACTTACTTGCCTCTACTAGCACTAGTGCAGAACAGGGCATTAGCACTGGTTCGTAAGGACCTATAGTGCCGGTTACATAACCGGCACTAATTTCTGGTCACTAAAGGCCCCCCCCCCCTTTAGCACCGGTTCAGCACGAACCGGTGCTAAAGGGCAACCACGTGGCACTAGCCAGCTCCGGGGGCCTGGAGCCATTTAGTACCGGTTGGTAACACCAACCGGTACTATAAGGTTTGGAGGGTTTTTGGTTTTATGATTTCTTTTTCATTTAATTTTGTGTTTCCATTTTAGTTCTTTTTAGTTTCTTTGGTATTTTACGATACTACACATTGTACACGTTATGCATATATATATATATATATATATATATATATATAATTTCTAGTAGAACCAATCATGCATATATATATATCACATCAATGTCTCACAAATTAAACCACCATATTAATTAATTCACACATACACACATGTACAGATATATACAATTTCTCCTACATATGAATGTTGCCTTGAGCCAGTCTAATTGGTGCCTTGAACACGATGACAATTGAAAGTGGTTTTCATTGGGGCGGTAGTGGGTAATAGAATTCTCCATTCGGATTTATGACCTGGTCGAGCAAAAATCCCGCTATTTCCTCTTGAAGTGCTTCTCGCGCTCCGTTTCTATGAGCTTCTCCGCACCTCTTTGAACTGTTAAGAAGGAGATCAATATGCATGTGTATTAGTTGTGTGACTAGCTAGATATCGATAATGGTGTAAAATTGTGAATAGTGTTACGACAAGCGTACCCATTCTTTGTCATTGAGATCTGCTCCTTTGGGACGCCATCATGCGAATATTCTAAAGCGCAGAATGCACACAGATCGATACCTGCGCTTGCTTGAGGCCTTTACGAGAATGGAATTTGATCGGATAAAAATTAATCAAGCATGATAATTAAAGAGATGGCAGCTAGCTAGCTAGCTAGCTATAGTACTATTAATTACTTACCTTGGGTCGTAACCATTCAAGCTTTTGTTTCCACTAGCGGGTGTGCTGATGAATCTTGCCCAAGCCCTGCCCGCCGACAAAGAAAATGAATAAAGGGGTTATTAAATAGTTCATATCATGAAATAACGAACTAAATAGGCCGAGATATATAGTTAATAATGATTTAAATTACTTGTTGACTATCCCATACAAGATGTTAAAGTCAGTTTTTTTTAGACTAGTGAGTCCAGTACTTCAACTGTTCCGGCGTCAACTTTAATGATACACAAGACCCAGTGAAATCTGCATATGCACACACGTTTACATGTCTTAATTAAGCGGGCATATGTTAGCAAAAACATGTAGCAATAGCTAGTAGGCAAAAACAGAGAATTTGTAGTACAAGGCAGTGTGACTCACCCAAAGTGGTAAGGAAGTAGTATATCTTCATTGTATTTGAGGCGCTTCAAGAACTCTAGCATGCTGTCCTCTACTTCCTTTGCATGATGTTCATTTATCTTCCATGTGAATTCATTAACGGTGTTTGGGTCAATGAACCCAATGCCATAGTGTCCACCTTTTCTCATTTCATATATCTTCATCCTGCATAATACCACAGAAAAGAATATATATAGTGAGGATAATTATAGGTAATGATTGATCTCAAAAGGATCACTACAGCTAGCTTGAGACTTAAATTATAGAAAGAAATCACTTACTGATAATAGCAACCCATTTATAGATTTGTCGAGTGCTTCCTTATTGTATAACTGAAACAGTTCTAAATACTCAACGGACCCAGCTTTCTCATGGTAGTAATGGTCCTCCTTGACATTCACCATGAGGGACACTCGATCTGAAATCTTGGTCGTGTTCATGTACCATTGATGCAATTCATACATTCTCGTTGGGAGGTTCTTGACCTTGTCTGGCGCGACCAAAGGTTGGCCCCGGACATATTGCCGTTTTACTTCATCCTCTCTAAGCAAAGGCATGGGCTCGATCTCGAGGAGTTGTCCAACAGTGATGTTGAGAACTTCAGCCTGCATTATATGCTCCTCCGTTATTACCACATTGCCCACCTCGGGAACATGCACTGTTTGCCCACAATAATATTGGGGGCGCGTACTGTCACCTGTTGTTGGCACAACAAGCGAGGGGATCGATTGCGCCGCCTGTTCTCCCAGCTGGGGAATGGTTTTCCCGCATTTTTTGGCAGCTGCTTCTTGTTTGCTCGATCCCGATGTAGACGTGCTCGCCTCCCTTTGTAGGCGTGCTCGATTTAACTTCGATGTGGCGCTCATAGTCTGTGTCAACAGGCTTGGAAGCTGGTGGTTGAAACCATCTGAATGAAGTGGTCAATCGTTTCCTCGAGCACTTTCTCCCTTGGCGGCGGTGGCGGTTTCGGTGCAAAATGGGCTTCCACCTCGGCCTTGATATGGCTGTGATTTCCTCCTCGGACTTGTCATAAGACCTCTGCGGAAGAGGCTTGAGCTTGGACCATATTTATACCGCTTGCCTCCGCTTTGTACTTCCAGCTGTACTACCTCGACTTCGTCTGACTCGCACGAGCTGCGGGGTGTCTTTGCGATTCTTGAGGCGGCAGAGATGGTAGACGGGACTGAGTTGGACGAGGAGGAGGAGGGCCTGAGGTTGTGCGGACTTGGAGGAGGTGTGGGCGTCTGACGCTGTGGCGGACTTGGAGGATTGTCGACACTTTGCGGACTTGGAGGAGGAGGATTGTCGACACTTTGCGGACTTGGAGGAGCGGGAGTCTCGCTGACTCGGTGGCGGACTTCGACGAGGACTCGGGTGGCGCGGTGTGGGTGGCCTTGGAAAGATGATGCAATCCTTTTTCCATAGGATGATACAATGTTTGGCCTCTCCGAGCTCGCCGTCACCTCCAGCAATGTCAAGCTGTAGCCCGAATATGGGTCCAGCACATCATCAACCACGACACGAGCATAGCCCATGTAGATCGGGTTGCCATGGAAGGTTGCCTCGGGGATTTGTGAAAGCGAGCCGTCCGCCACCTTCATGGATATGTTCTTCATTTTGTAGTGTAGCTCGCGATTAGTGTTCTCCGTGATGTCATCCACGGGTATCTACCAGCATTGGGTCGTCGGGGCGGAACCCACGCTGCTTCTCGGCATGGATGGGCGGTGCTATCAATGCTGGATCATCCGCTAGCTGCTGCAGCTGTTGAGACCCCCTTTGATGGGTAAGTGAGTCGATCTGCTCCTGCTGCCGCTGGAATTTGACTGCCAATTTGTCGGGGGAGATTGCTGCCCGCCACGAACACCTATGGGGCCGGGGCCCCTTATGCATCTTGATGCACGAGGAGGAGGGAGCACAGAGAGCAGATCGAGGCGATGCACGCAGGCGGATTTTACCCAGCTTCGGAGCTCTCCGGAGAGATAAAACTCCTACTGCTGCTTTTGTGTTTGTATTTGATCTTGCTCAAGGGTGAGCGTATAGTGGTGTTGCGTGTGACGAATGAGCCGAACCCCCTCTACGTTGTGCATGGGCCTCCTTTTATAGGGCAAGGGGTCACCGACAGGTGTCAACGTAGGAGAAAGGGGTAAAAATGTAAAAGAGGTGGTAGTTGGAACAGTCCGGGAACAGTGAAGCTACGGTCGCGTGAGCGATGGTCGCCACCTACTTTGTGATGGGGGACAGGAGCATTTAATGCCCGTCGCCGTCGACCCCAAAGCTCCGCCCTTGCGTCTCCGTCGCCACGGCGATGGATTCACCACCGTGAAGTGCCACCGTGTCCCCAGGCTGCACAGCCATCCGCCACGCGTCCTGGAGAGGCCCGGGGTGGCGCGTGGGCGATGAGCTGGGCGCAGCACACCTGCGCATCCCTCGGCAAGCCCCTTGCGGGGTCTTGATCTTGCGGGCCGGGAACTTGCGGGCTCTGTAACTGTCGCTCCCGGGCCCTCGCCGGGCGCATATAAGCGCCGGCGTGTCTTCTATGGTGCAATCTTCTAGTCTTCTGGCGAGCTCCTCTCGCCAGGGCCTCGCGTGGTTGATGTCACCTTGAGCCTGGAACGGCCTTCCCGGCAAGCTCCGCTTGCCGGGGTCTCGATCTTCTGTCTTGTACACTTTGTTCTTGAATGGCTTGACATGGAGCAGGAAGGTTTCCGGCGAGCACGTGGTAAACCTTGCCGCGGGAAGCTCCAACTGCCCGTGCACAAGTTGGGGTACTGAGGTACCCCTACCTTAGTACACCGACAGGAGCCCCCGGGCCTGGGCCATACACGGTGCCGAGCGCTGTTGGGCCAGGCCCAAAACAGTGCACGGGCACTCACGCGGCCCGCGGTGCGCCGAATCCACTTCCGCATCTGGGGCATCCCCCCGCAACGGCGCGCATCGATTGCGGCGTCGTGGGATGGGACGTGCCCACGTTCTTTAATGGGAAGAGCGGAACGCCCCCCACTTCCCCATAAAAGCAGAGGAAGCAGGAGCGGCTCCCCCCCTTCGCTTTCATTGCATCCTCTTCCAAAGATCCCTTTTTCGCTCCGCCTCCACATCTCCGCCGCCACCGCCTGCATCTCCAGCGCCGCCGGGCTCTTCGTCGCCCTTTCTCCGCCACCGCTGCCATGGCCCGAAGACCGCGAAGGCGAAGGCGGAGAAGGCCAAGAAGGAGAAGTCGGAGCAAGCGGCGAAGCTCGCCGAGTACCGGAAGCGGAATCTCGTCTTCCCGCCGAAGCTTGGTGTGCGGGAGCTCTGGAACAAGTACTACTTGTTCTGGTCCAAGAAGACCAATGCGCATCCTCGGACCAGAGCTCATCCGGCCGCCACCAAGGACAACTACCCCGGCGGGTACTACTTCTTCGCAGCCTTCTTCCACTGCGGTCTTTGCCCTCCTTTTTCTGAATTTTTCTGCGACATCATGAACACATACGGCTTCCACCTTCTTGACTTCACCCCCAACGCCATCCTCACAATGGCGGTTTCGCTTTACACATGTCGCGAAAACTTCATAGGGATACAGCCAAATGTGGCGCTGTTTAGGCACTTCTTCACTCCTAGAGCAGAGGCGCGCCCCTCTCCGGAGGAATTTCTTGGGTTTTCCGCCTGAATTTGAAGGAGTCGTTTGCCGGGAGCTCCGCGGCAAGTGGGAAGAGTGGCGTCTTGATTGGTGCTGGATTGTTGAGGATGAGCCACAGCCCTTCACGCGCGCCCTGGCAACGCCCATCGTGGCGCTGGCGAGATCGAGCGAGCTGGATTCGGACGATATCAAGCTCGGCGTCGCCCTCGTCCGAATTCTTCGTCTCCGATGCACGGGGCTGTCCGTTCTGCAGGTAGGCGCAGATTTCCTCCGCCGTCGCATTGCCCCTCTCCAGGACAGGAAAAGGCCGGCCTGGGAGTACGGCGGCGCAGGGGATATAATGAGGCTGCGCCCCGGGCTGAACTTCAACTTCACGACGCTGGAGCTGAGGGGGATGGTCCGGGAACTCTTTAAATATGACCCGGCCCATCCAGAGTGGTTCAGGCCTCCCCGGGGAGTAGTGCCCCTCTGCAACAGCACGGCTCGGGATAGTCTTTGCGCCATGATGCCCGCGTGTGATTCGCACGGCGTGGAACGCTCGTGGATCCCGCCCAGTCCATCAGACGTCCTCAGCTTCTTTGACAACCTTGAGGAGGTGGCGAAGAACAAGGATGACATCAAGGGGCATACGCGGGACACCACCGACCAGGAGCTTGCATACATAGCTTCCCGGGCTGAGGAGGCCGCTGCAGCCGCAGCGGCAGGAGAGTTCGGCTGCACGCCCGAGGAGGCGGAGGCTGCGGAAGCGTCCGGCCGAACGGAGGAAGCGGAGATCTGCAGACTACTGCGGCTTCCTCCCGACGCGCTCGCCGGGGTCTCTTCATTGAGGCACTCCGGAATCCCCGGAATCGCGGCCGAAGCCGCGGCAAGAGGTGGCGCCGCCGGAGGTGGCAGAGGCACCAGAAGAAAAGAGGCCGCAGCGGAGGACGCTGGGCCCAGCGAGCCAGCCGGGGAGGAGGAGGAGGAGGACGCCGAGGCCGCCGAGGACGCCGGTGGGTCCGCGCACCTCTATGCCGATGACCTCTCCTCGTCATCGGAGACCTCCCGGCCCCGGGCAAGCCCTAAGCGTTCTCCATCAAGCGCCTCCGCAAGGCGGCGGCGGAGGCGGCGCAGAGCCCCGGCAACAACCAGCTCGCCGGGCGGCGCAAGCTTCCAGGAAAAGCCAAGCTGCGCCGAGGCGACCGGCGCACCAGCCACGGCGAGGCGGCCAGCGCGAGTCACGGCAGGGCGCCCGCGACGGCGCCAAGCGGCAGGAGTCTTCTCGGAGCGGAGCGGCGGCTCCGCCTGCTTCTCGGGCCTCGGCTGCCACAGGGGCTGGGTCTACGCAGCCCCCAGCCCCGGGGACCGCCAAGCGCCCGAGGGAATCTTCGCCTCCTGCTCCTCACGCCGACATGCCCCAGGTGGAGTATGACTTCTCCGCCTTGAGCGAAGACGACGAGGAAGAGCAGGAGTAAGTATACGAAATCTTCATCTTCTCAAATTTGGCTTTGATCATTGCTGATGCTAATCTTGTTGTTTGCTTCGATTTCAGGACCTTGGCGGAGCGGGCGGCGAAGAAGGCCAAGGTGCCCGTGGTCGAAGTCGCGAACGACCCGCCTGCCGCGGCGACCGGGGACGTGCCGGAGCCAAGCTTGCCGGACCCGAACGCTGCCCCGAGGAGCGGCCCCCAGCGCAGCCCCCAGCGTAAGTCTGGGTTCCGCACTTTCGCTCGCCGGGCGTGCTTGAAGATTTTGGTCTCGTACTAATGCCTTGATGCTTTGGTCTTGACTTGTGCAGAGGCGGAGCCACAGCAGCAGGAGCGTCCGGAGGTCGCTCCCGAGGAGCCGCGGGCCCCGCCGTCCCCGCCAAGGCTGAACTCCCCGGCAAGGGTGGGCACCCCGCCAAGGACGGGTACTCCGCCGAGGGCGAGCAGCCCGGCACGGGCGGCCACTCCGCCAAGGCAGAGCTCCCCGGCGAAGGAGCCCGCCGCTGACGACGTCCGCCAAGGTAAGTTCTGCAACTTGTCTTCTTGGCGTTGTCTCTTTTTTTGGATATTCGCTTGAGCTTCGTTGCTTTTTCTGCTTCTTCTAGATCCCCCTCCCCCCGAGCAGATGGAGACAGACGTCATCGTCATCGAGGAGGAGGGCGCAGCAAGCGGCGGCGGCGACGCCCTGTCGCCGAGGACACGGCGGGTGCCGCCCGGGCCAAATCGCCGAAGACGCTCCGGCTGCGGACGCAGCGGCCGGGGAGGGGGACGGCGACCGCACCGCCGGCCCGGAGGCGGCGGGAGCATCAAGCGCTGCACCGGCCACCGACCCCTCCGCCGGAGAAGAGCAGCCCGGCTACTATTTGGAAGCCCCCAACGGCGTCTTCATCCAAGTGCCGTGGGGCTCTTCGTCGCGAGCTCCCGCGGAGGGCGAGGCCTTTGATGGGGAGGTCCTCGCCTCCGCGGGCTTGAAGATCGTTGAGGGGCCCGGCGGAAGCGGTGGGCCCGAGGAGGAGAAGCTGCTTCACCAGCTCTTGGCCCTTTACCGGGCCAGCGGTAGCTTCGCTTCCTGGGAGGCCCTCGCCGCCAAGGCCGCCGAGGAGATGGAGAAGCGCGCGGCGGAGCTCAGCGCTGCCAACCAGGCTGCCCTCCGCGAGCTGGCGGAGAGGCGTGAGCGGCTCGCCGGGGAGTATGAAGAGTGGTTGCTGGAGAAGGCCGAGGCCGAAGAGCAGCAGCGGCTCGCCGGGGTGGAGTTGTCCCGGCGAGAAGGAGAACTCACCCAGCGGAAGGTCAACCTCGACTCCCACGAGGAAGATCTTGCCGCTCGGGAGCAGGCCCTTGGCGGGGAGCTGAAGGAGGCGAAAAACGCCGCGGCTGCCGCGGAGACCGCCAAGGAGGAGCTTGCCGCCAAGGTCGCGAAGCTGGAGGAGTTGCTGAAGGCGAACGTGGAGAAAATCGCCGCGCTCATCACGGAGCGCGAGAAGGACGCCCACACCAACTCAGAACTCCAAGCGCGGCTTTCCAAGAAGGGAGACGAGTTGAACGCCGCCAAGGACTCCATCGAGGATCTGGAGCTGCAAGTCTCTGCGCTGAGGGGCTCGCTTGACGCCGCCCGGGATCGGGAGGCCAAGTTGAAGGAGGAGCTCCGTGAAGAGCGAACCTTGGTGGACAGCGCCAACAGAGCAGCCGAGCACTTCCGCCGTACCGTCGAGTTATGGACCGAGGACTTAGTGTCTTCTGCATCCGATATCGACCAGGAACTGCTGGCGCTGAAGCTGGAGCATCTCATCTACTCCCCGGATCCAAATCTCGCTCACAGCGCCAAGCTCAGCCTCTTCTTCAGGGGAATCGCGCCGGCCCTGGCAAATCTGCGGAAGAAGATCCCCGCGCAACTTCGCCGAAAGGACTCGCGCCGGTGTCTTGCGGGAACCATGGAGCGCGTGCTGACGAAGATCGTATACCGCAACCCCGGCATAAACCTCACCAACGTTCTTCGCAGCTTGCCAGCTGACGCAAACATGGAGGCTCTGAAGGAGCAGGTCGCCCACATCATCGCCAAGGTGAACAAGATTCCCAGGGTGGAGGGCGACCGCGTAGACTAGGCCTCCTTTATTTTTATCTCTTTTTGTTGCTGCATAGGGTGTTACGAACTCATTAGTCATCGCGACAAGTTATTCCTTGTACGATATTATCTCTAACTTGATCAATAGATGCAGCGTTATCCCCCTTGTTCTGATCCTCAACTTCGTATGCCTCAACCCTATGCTTCTAGGAAACTTGCCGGCAAGAGGCCCTTGCCGCGAGCGTCGAGTGCTGAACTCGAAGCAGCTTGCTGGCCAAGGTCTTACCGGCAAGCAACCTTGCCGCGGCTAGTCGCAACGCACTTGGCTTGCTGAGCGGACTCGAAAACGAAACAAGGGCGCGACACTTGTCGCAGCTCACTTAAATCGTTGAGCGTTCTCGAAAACAAGATGAGGGCGCGGCTATCCACGGGTAGGTTCCTCCGAGCACAGGTTTTCCATACAAAGTGTGATCGTTCAAGGAAGGCAACTCAAAATTTAAATTTTTGAACTGCTCAAATTCCAATAACTTAGCTTTCGTGATCCGTGCGTTCTCCGGCAGGCTTCTCTTTCTTGAACAGCACTTGGTCCATCCTCCATTTCCTTCCCCCCCGGCAAACTTGTGCGCGGGGAACGTTCCTTCTGTTTAAGAGACAAGGAAAGAGAATAGGGAAACAAGTGCGTGGCCTTTCGGCGTGCTATTATCCCGGCCGGGTATGTGTGTCGCACAAGAAATGCCAAATAACACATGCAAATAGCAAAGAAAAGCATGGGAAAGGCAATTGGCGCAAAAACACAGAAGCTTTTACTGATGCACGGGGTCTGCGCCCGGCTTTGTACAAGGGGTTACATGCAACAGCGGCAAAGCCTGTACAAAAGGTGGTTGCCGGAGCGGATCACGGCAACCGCGCCTTACGGGTGAAACTTGCGAAGATGCTCTATGTTCGGGAGTTGCTCACGGTAAGCCTTCTTGGTCTCCAGCGGATAGCGCGGGCCTCGTGACTTGTCTCACCCGATAAGGGCCTTCCCACTTCAAGCGTCAACTTGTTGGAATTCTTGGCGGACTGAACACGCTGAAGAACAAGGTCGCCTTCCTCGAGACTCCTGGCTTTGACCTTGCGGCTATGGTAGCGGCGCAAGGCTTGCTGGTATCGAGCAGCTCGTCAAACAGCACAGAGCGTCCCTCCTCAAGGAGCAATCGTCATCTTGCGCGATTGCTCTTGCTCGAGCTCATCATAGCGAGTACTCGAGGAGATCCGTATCTGAGTTCCGTGGGGAGAACTGCTTCGCTCCATAGACTAGAGCAAAAGGTGTCCGCCCGTGGCTCGATTTGGTGTCGTTACGATTGACCAAAGAGCCGCGGCAGCTCCTCTATCAATTTCTTCCGCACTTGCGCAGCTTTGTCGAAAGTTCTTGTCTTGAGTCCGCGCAGCACTTCAGCATTGGCCCTCTCGCTTGACCGTTGCTCCTCGGGTGAGCAATGAAGCGAACAGACCTTGGCGCCAAGGTCTTGGGCGTAGTGCTTGAAGGTGCGACTAGTGGTGTGTTCCGTTGTCGGTGATAATCCTGTTAGGAATCGAAACGGCACACAATCGATCTGAAGAACTTGATCACTTGTCGTCTTGTCACCTTTCTCACTGGCTCCACTTCGCCACTTTGTGAACTTGTCGATTACTACGTACAAGTACTCAAAGCCCCGACAACTGACGGGGAAGGGGCCGAGGATGTCGAGCCCCCAGACCGAGAAGGGCCAGGACAAAGGGATTGTTTGGAGAGCTTGAGCTGGCTGATGAGTCTGCTTTGCATGGGCCTTGCACGCTTCACACTTGGTTACTAGTGCGATTGCATCTTGGAGGCTTCTTGCCAAAGAACCCTTGCCGAAAGCTTTCGACAAGCGCCCTCGCGCCAATGTGGTGGCCGATATGCCTCCGTGTATTTCGCCAACAGTTTTTGTCCATCTTCCCGGAGATGCACTTGATCGACACCATTGAGTCTTCTTACATGCAGCTCGTTATCCACGGTGGTACATACTTATTGTCTGGTTATCTTTTCTATTTCTTCTGGGTCATCGGGAAGTCCTCCAGTTTGCAGAAAACGGACGATCTGCTGTGCCCATGCCGGAGCTTGGGGCTCGACGGCAAGGACTAAAGGCATGAGGGCCGCTGCGGGAACCTCAGCTTCCACGGCAAGGACCTCTAGGTTTGCCGGAGCTGAAGGTCCCCCGGCAAGCTCGCCGGGGCGAGGCTTGTCGGGAACACCTGCTTCAACTGTACAGATCCGAGGATCTGCAGGAGTAGACTGTTCCTCAGCGTTCTGGTCGTTGGTCTTGGGGACCTTGGCGGCGGCCTCGGGGAGACTCGCCGGCAAGTAGTAGCCGGTGACCAACTTTCTCTTCTTGGATTGCCCAATTGATGGCGTGACGGATGGTTGAGTCAGCTTGAGCACGAAGGTCCCCGGTTCCACAGGTAACTTCATCGAAGCACACTTTGAAAGGCCATCTGCGATTTCATTCTGAGCTCTTGGGACGTGCTCCATCTGCAAACCTTCAAAGCGCTCCTCAAGCTTCCTCACTTCATCGACATAAGCTTCCATCAAAGAGCTCTGATAGCTCTTGTTAACTTGCCGGACCACCAACTGAGAGTCTCCCTTTAATCAACTTTACGATCCCAAGTTCGCCGCAATCCACGAGGCGGCGAGCAAACCTTCATATTCAGCAGTGTTGTTTGTCGCTTGTTCCCTTGGGAAGTGCATTTGGATAACATACTTGAGGTGCTCTCCAGTGGGCGCGATGAGTACGACGCCGGCACCGGCGCCTTGCAGCGAGAAGGCACCATCAAAGTACATTACCCATTCACTTGTTGCTTCTTGTACGGGTGTGCTTGTTTCTTGGACTTCTTCATCAGGCGTTGGGGTCCACTCTGCTATGAATTCTGCCAAAGCTCGGCTCTGTATGGTTGAAGTGCTTTCAAACTTGAGTCCAAAGCTCGACAGCTCCAGTGCCCACTCAACGATCCTGCCTGTTGCTTCTGGGTTGTGCAATATCCTCTTCAGCGGAAAGCGAGTGACCACTGTTATCTCGTGTGCCTGGAAGTAATGGCGCAGCTTTCTCGAGGCCATGAGGAGGCCGAAAAGCAACTTCTGCACACCAGAGTATCTTGATCTAGCCCCCTGGAGAAGGGAACTTACAAAATACACTGGGCGCTGCACCATCTTCTTCCGCACCTCATCCTGTTCCTGCGCAGAGTTGTCCTTGGCGGGGCCAGAGCTTGTCGGGGCAGCCCCCTGCTTGTCGCTGGACTCGCTCGCCGGTGGTGTAGCCTCCTCGTCGGACTCCCTCTCCGCTACTAACGCAGCACTAACCACCTGGTTGGTTGCCGCTAGGTACAGCAGCAACTTCTCCTGTGGTCTAGGCGCGACAAGTATTGGGGTGGAGGGCAGTATCGTTCAAATCCTGCGCGCTGCCTCCGCTTCGAGTCCACTTCATTGGACCTGCCTTCTTCAAGATTTTGAAGAAAGATAGGCGCGCTTCTGCAGAACTTCAAATGAACCTCCGAGGGCAGCCACACAACCTGCAAGTCTTCTGACATCCTTGACTCGCTTCGGAGCTTCGATCTGCTCAATGGCTTTAATCTTGTCGGGGTTGGCTTCAATCCCCCTTTGTGACACGAAGAACCCGAGAAGCTTACCGGAGGGAACTCCGAAGACGCACTTCTCGGGGTTCAACTTAAGCTGAATCTTGCGCAGGTTCTGAAATGTCTCTTCTAAATCTTGAATCAGGGTATCCTTGCTCTTGCTCTTCACCACGATATCATCCATGTAAGCCTCTACATTTCTATGGATCTGTGGCTTAAAAGCAGTATACACTACCCTTGCGAATGTTGATCCTGCATTCTTCAGTCCAAATGGCATGCGTATGAAGCAATAAGTGCCACATGGAGTGATAAATGCAGTCTTCTCTTCATCCTCTTTGGCCATAAAGATCTGGTGATAGCCTGAGTATGCATCAAGAAAGCAGAGTAGCTCACATCCGGCAGTGGAGTCAACAATCTGGTCAATGCGCGGCAAGGGGAATGGATCCTTGGGACATGCTTTATTCACATCGGTGAAGTCTATACACAGCCTCCATTTCCCGTTGGCCTTGCGCACGACGACTGGGTTTGCTAACCACGTCGGATGGATCACACCTCTAACTAGGCCTGCCGCCTCTAGTTTCTTGATTTCTTCGTTGATGAACTCTTGGTGCTCCACGGCTTGCTTCCTCACTTTTTGCTTGATGGGCCGCGCATGAGGGCAAACGGCAAGCTTGTGCTCAATCACCTTCCTGGGAACACCGGGGATGTCAGATGGTTGCCATGCAAACACATCGACATTCGCCCTTGAGGAAAAGGCGGCGCGTCGCGTGTAAATAACTAACAGCTACTGCGCGCCCGAAGATGTCGGGGAGATTGCTGCCGCCACGAACACCTATGGGGCGGGGCCCCTTGTCTGCATCTTGATGCGGGCGGAGGGAGCACAGAGAGCGGATCGGCGATGCACGCGGCGGATTTTACCCGGCCGGAGCTCTCCGGAGAGATAAAACTCCTACTGCTGCTTTTGTGTTTGTATTTGATCTTGCTCAAGGGTGAGCGTATAGTGGTGTTGCGTGTGACGAATGAGCCGAACCCCCACGTTGTGCATGGGCCTCCTTTCATAGGGCAAGGGTCACCGACAGTGTCAGCGTGGGAAAGGGGTAAAAATGTAAAAGAGGTGGTAGTTGGAGCAGTCTTGAGAACAGTGAAGCTACGGTCGTGAGCAAGATGGTCGCCACCTACTTTGACAGTGGGGGACAGGAGCATTTAATGCCCGTCGCCGTCGACCCCAAAAGCTCCCGCCCTTGCGTCTCCGTCTGCCACGGCGATGGATTCACCACCGTGAAGTGCCACCGTGTCCCCCAGGCTGCACAGCCATCCGCCACGCGTCCCTGGAGAGGCCCCAGGGTGACGCGTGGGCCGATGAGCTGGAGCGCAGGCACACAGCGCATCCCTCCCGGCAAGCGCCTTGCCGGGGTCTTGATCTTGCCGGGCCCGGGAACTTGCCGGGCTTTGTAACTTGTCGCTCCCCGGGCCCTCGCCGGGACGCATATAGCGCCGAGGCGTGTCTTCTATGGTGCAATCTTCTAGTCTTCCTGGCGAGCTCCTCTCGCCAGGGCCTCGCGTGGTTGATGTCACCTTGAGCCTGGAACGGCCTTCCCGGCAAGCTCCGCTTGCCGGGGTCTCGATCTTCTGTCTTGTACACTTTGTTCTTGAATGGCTTGACATGGAGCAGGAAGGTTTCCGGCGAGCACGTGGTAAACCTTGCCGCGGGAAGCTGCAACTGCCCGTGCACAAGTTGGGGTACTGAGGTACCCCTACCTTAGTACACCGACACAATTCCGCTTGACTTGCTTCTAGGCCTTGAAGGCGTTCATAGTCCCGCTTCCTCTGCTCCTCCTCCATCTTCCTCTTCTTCTCCTCCGCAATCTTCTTTCTCGCACGGGTTCTGTAGTCGGTGTTCCAGTCTGATAACCCCTCATACCACGGAATAGCGCCCTTGCCTCGTGTTCTTCCCGGGTGTTCAGATTTCCCGAGACACGCGTAAGCTCGTCGTTCTCTCTGTTGGGCTGGAACACCCCGTTCGTGCCTCTTCTATTGCAACAAATATCGCATTGTCGGCTCCTTCAGACTTGCCCTCGTGAAACTTTTCACTGTCTCCGGTCCAACTCCCCCATGCGCATAGAACCAAGTCCCGACCACGACGGGCCAGCTCTTAGTAACCGGAGTGACACCTGCGTCCTCCATCTCTTTCTCGGACTTATCCCACTTAGGCATTGCCACCGATAGCCACCGGCCCCACTTATGGAACTTATCCTTCTTTTCGCATTCTTCTTGTTTATTCTCGACCGTTCCTTAGCTAATTCCGAATCCTTGAATTTCACGAAATCGGCCCAATGATCACGTTGGTTCTCTAGTGTTCCCTTGAATCTGGAGTCTTCCTTCCTCCGCCGACGTACTTGTTCCATTCACCATTCTTGTAGTTCTTGAATGCATTCGCCATCATCTTAAGAGCAGCCTCTTTGACTTTCTCGCATATCTTACGTGAAATGATCCGGTAGGGTGAAATGTTCCATGAGAGTATCCCAAAGCAGATCTTTTGATTCTTGTCGACATAAGTAACATCTGGGCGTGGCTTTGCCGGGCGCCCTCCATTCTTGAAGTTTGATCGGAGTTGGTCCTTCACAAGAACTCCGCACCGATTGAACGAACTTGTTCGCAATCTTCTTAGGCGCTATTGGTTTGCCAGTAGGGTTGCATGCCTCGATATTGTACTTTACGCCCGGCTTCAACTTTTTGTTTGGGCCTCGTTTCGTCCTTTTTTCTGAAGATTTGCTCGATCCGGATGGCTGAAAGAACAAAGATCGATTCGTTAATATATCTTCAAGTCATTTAAAACATGTGATGATCACCAGATGCCTGCTTATATAAATATATATATACCTCGTCGGTGTTTGTTTTTTCAGGATCATGTTCTTCGTCATCGTCATAATCATTCATGACTTCGTCGTGATCGAATATCATATCACCCTCTCCGGTGTTGTTTAGAAATTGAGCCGTCATAATCTTCTTCATTTTGATTATCATCTCGCCTCACGTATCATATCGAACATGGTCATTCTCCTCTCTGTCGGTATTATGCGCCATAGCTTTTGTTTAACTAATCCAAAAGAAATATAAAACAATTTAGTATTCAAATCTCGAATAATAGATATAATCTGAATACATCGTCCGAATAATAGATATAATCTCGAATACATCGTCGAGAATAATAGATATAATCTCGAATACATCATCCAGAATAATAGATATAATCTCGAATACATCGTCCAGAATAATAGATATAATCTCGAATACATCGTCTCGAATAATATATAATATAGAAAAGTACATCACTGGCTATTAGCTAATAAAGATCGAATACTACTGAAAGAATCTAGGACACTCGCGGTTCCTCCGTGCGGGCGATGGACACCAAAGAGAAGGAACCTCACGGGATCATAGCTGAAGTGAGATCCCGAAGATCTTGCCACGTATTGGAGAACTGCGCCCCTCTAACGCAACCATGTAGCGATGGGCGTGCTCGTCCTCCTCCTCGACACGGCGACGTACCACCTCCGGCGGGCCGGTCCTCCGCACCGAACTGGCCCACGCCTGTGACGCCACCAAAGCGAGATCGGGGTCGACGATCGGACCCGGGCGGGTTCCTCGTCAAGCGGCGCGCCTCAAGCAGCACCTCCCAGTCCC
The DNA here is from genome assembly GCA_021437245.1 of Aegilops speltoides. Classification (NCBI taxonomy): domain Eukaryota; kingdom Viridiplantae; phylum Streptophyta; class Magnoliopsida; order Poales; family Poaceae; genus Aegilops; species Aegilops speltoides. Next base: position 527,891,998 of record CM038147.1, read on the forward strand.
AGCCAGTGAGCCCAGTCCGGACATGGGTCGGCTGGGCGTCGTCATGAGACGGTCGACGGCGAGATGCGGGCGGGCATCGTCAAGAACAAATACTAGCTATATGCCCGCAAAAAGTAACATTTTTTTAATGATTGGATTTTGATAACTAAAATTTCTAACATTTCTATATATATAACTAACATTTCTATAACATTTCTAACAATGCTATATATAACTAACATTTCTATAACATTTCTAATATTTTAGAACTAAAAAACAGAAAAAAATTATAACATTTCTATATATATAACTAACATTTTATAACTATTTCTATAACTAAAAACAGAAAAATTTCTAACAATTCTAACTTTTTATAACTATATATTTCTATAACTAAAAACAGAAAAATTTCTACAATTTCAAACATTTCTAACAAATCTAACAATTCTAACATTTCTAACTATTCTAACAAATCTAACAATTCTAACAAATCTTAACAATTTCTACAATGTATGTGTGTGTATCACACAACTCACGGGGCTAGGCGAGAGGCGACAAGGCGTCTTGCGACGGGACGGCGACAGGCGGCAACGACGGGCGGCGACGACGGGACGGGACGTCGGGCGAGGCGGCGGCGAAGGCGATGGGCGATGGGGCGGCGGGCGGCGGCGGCGACGAGGACGGGCGGCGACGACGGGACGGGCGGCGAAGCGGCGGCAACGACGGGCGGCGACAAGCGGCGCGGCGACGGGGTCGGGCGGCGACGGGCGGCGGCAGTGCAGAGGAGAAGAAGCCGACGAAATTTTGAAGTGTTACTTATATAGAAGGCACCTTTAGTACGGTTGGTGCCACCAACCGGTACTAAAGGTCTGTTTTGCCACCCAAGCGGCGAAGCGATCCCTTTAGTACCGGTCGTGGCACAAACCGGTACTAAAGCCCCCTTTAGTACCGGTTTGTGCCACGACCGGTACTAAAGAAATCTTATTAGCGCCCGATGCGGTCGGCAAGTTTAGTCCCACCTCGCTAGTCGAGGGCTACCGTGACCGGTTTATAAGCCCCAGCGGTAGCTCTCTCGAGCTCCTCTCCTATTTAGGCCTCTTGGGCCTACCTGTCCTCCTCGCCTTGTGGGACTCTTGGGCCTTCACGGGCCTGCATCCCGCCCAATGAAAGGTTGTATCATTGGTCGTATGCAGTCGCTTTGGCCCGATGGCGCTTTTTTTTGCTTTATTTTTTATTTATTTTGAGTTGTTTTTGTTGTATTTAGAGTTTCTTTGTGAATATTTTTCCTTTAGGTACAAAAATTACAAACTTTCTCTTAGTGTCGGTAGATTTCAAATTTGAATAGTTTAAATTTTGAATTATTTTAAATTTGTGTGAATCACTAGTTTGTGAATAACTTATCTTTGAAAAAGTTTTTCCAAAGGATTCTTTTTCTTATGTTCAATATTAGTGTGTTTTATCATTATATTCAATTTAGTAATGCTTAGGTTATTTAAAAATGAAATGCCTTTGTAACAGTTCAGTTTTAAATGGAAACCCCGATACTTGAAAGAGATTGTCCATTTTGTACACGAAGTGCATCCAGATTTTATCGTAACCCTCTCTACTTTCTTGCACATGCTATTTATATGAAATTATGATACCATGCCAACTTTCAACCTTTTACGAGTTCATTTGAATTGCTTTTCAATTTCAGGTCATTTAGCTGGAAAAAAATCAGTAAATGCATGAAAAGAATTTGTTTGCACATAAAATTTCTTCGCTTTTCAAATGCCAAAACACATAACTACCCTAGTTATTACAGACATTCCCTCCTGGGTGTGAAACACGAAGAAAGTGATGATAGTGAAGCCGATCACATCCCGGATCTTTGGGTGTGAAACTTTTTCTTCGCGTGTGTCCCTTTGCGCCAGAACCATGGAAAATCTTCATCATTTAACGGGATGCTCGGGTCAATATTCACTTTGTGAATGGAGCAATTTCATCAAACTTTTCATAATCTTCGACTTGTCGTCTTGTCATCCACTCCCACGATGTTTCTCTTCCCGTAAAGAACTATGTGCCGCTTTGGCTCATTATACGATGCATTCGCTTCCTTATCTTTCTTTTTCTTGGCTTGGTAGACATGTCCTTCACATAGAAAACCTGTGCCACATCATTGGCTAGGACGAATGGTTCGTGCTCGCATACATAAGATTGTTGAGATCCTTGTTGTCATTCCGTCTTCGGGTCTTCCGTTACCCGCCTCGTGTCATATTGACCCATTTGCACCAAACAAAGGGCCTTTAAACCACGTCGATAGTCAAGTTCCCATATGTCCTGTATATAACCATAATATGTTTCCTTTCCCGTCTTGGTTTCTGCATCAAAGCGGACACCATTGTTTTGGTTGGTGCTCTTCTTATCTTGGGCAATCGTGTAAAATGTATTACCATTTATCTCGTACCCTTTGAAAGTCATTATATTCAAGATGGTAGCGGGGACAGCAAGTACAGGTCATCTTCAATAGAGGTGGCATGCATGGTGCGTGTTCGCAACCAGTTGGCGAAACTCTGGTTTGTTCACGTGTAATCCACTCATCGACCGCTCCGGTGTTTGGAGCATAGCAAATTCTTGTGTTCATCCATATACGGAGCCACCAAGGTGGAATTCTGTAGAAGCTGTGTAGTGTGCTTGGTGAGAGGATGTCCGTCCATACATATTATTTGTTCCCCTCCTAGCGTGCCTTTTCCATCGATGCTGCCCTTATGCCGCGATTCAGAACACCAATCGGCTTAAGGTCGAATAAAGTCAATACAAAACTCAATGACCTCCTCATTTTGATGGCCCTTGGAGATGCTTCCTTCGGCCTAGCACGGTTATGAACATATTTCTTTAAGACTCCCATGAACCTTTCAAAGGGAACATATTGTGTAGAAATACAGGACCCAAAACGCGTTAATCTCTTCGCATAGGTGAACTAGGGCGTGCGTCATGATGTTGAAGAAGGATGGTGGGAACACCAACTCAAACCGACAAGACATTGCACCAAATCATTCTCAACCTTGGTATGATTTCTGGATCGATTACCTTCGAGAGATTGCATTGAGAAATGCACATAGCTTCACAATGGCTAATTGAGCGTTTTCGGTAGAAGCCCCTCAATGCAACCGAAGCGCTTGCGTCATAATCACGTGGCGATCATGAGACTTTACGTTCGGAACTTTTTCTCTGCCATGTTTATTATTCCCTTTATATTCATTTAAGCCGAGCGGTACCTTATCTCGAAAGGCATTCAAAGAAGATTTCCTTCTCTTCTTTGGTAAGGCGTAGCTTGCATGACCCTGATGTATGCCATCTTCTCCGTGCATACGTTGCTGGTCCTCCGTGCCTCGGTGTATCTTTTGTCTTCCCATACGCCCAAGAAGCCAAGCAGGTCACACAAAGATTCTTCGTGGCGTGCATCACGTCGATTCGGAGCGGACCTCTAGGTCTTTCAATATGGCAGGTCCCAAAATATAGATTTCTTCTTCCACATGGGTGCGCGTCCGTCGCGTCCTTCGAACAGGTTGTCCGCGGGACCCTTTCCCAATATCACCTTCAAATCCTTGACCATATCATGTACATCAGCACCATGCGATGGCGAGGCTTCGTCCGGTGATCCGCCTCACCTTTGAAATGCTTGCCTTTCTTTCTTACGGGATGCCTACTCGGAAGAAATCGGCGATGTCCTGTACACATTCTTCTTACAACTATTCAAATATATCTTGTCGGTATCATCCAAGCAGTCGTGCATCCGCGGTATCCCTTGTTTATCTGTCACGAAAGGTTACTTGAGCAGGCCAATCATTGATGGTCACGAACAGCAATGCCTTGAGGTCAAATTCTTCCCCATGTGCTCATCCCACGCCGCATACACTGTTCCATTCCACAGCTGTAAGAGTTCTTCAACTAATGGCCTTAGGTACACATCAATGTCGTTGCCGGGTTGCTTAGGGCCTTGGATGAGCACGGCATCATAATGAACTTCCGCTTCATGCACAACCAAGGAGGAAGGTTATACAAACATAGAGTCACAAGCCAGGTGCTATGGTTGCTGCTCTGCTCCCCAAAAGGATTAATGCCATCTGCGCTTAGACCAAACCATACGCTCCTTGCGTCATCTGCAAACTCCTTCCCGTACTTTCTTTCGATTTTTCTCCACTGCGACCCGTCAGCGGGTACTCTCAACTTTCCGTCTTTCTTACAATCTTCTCTGTGCCATCTCATCGCCTTGGCATGCTCTTTGTTTTGGAACAAACATTTCAACCGTGGTATTATAGGAGAATACCACATCACCTTGGCAGGAATCTTCTTCCTGGGGCGCTCGCGCTCGACATCACCAGGCTCATCGCGGCTGATCTTATAGCGCAATGCACCACATACCAGGCAAGCATTCAAATCCTCGTACTCACCGTGGTACAGGATGCAATCATTAGGGCATGCATGTATCTTTTGCACCTCTAACCCTAGAGGGCAGACAGCCTTCTTTGCTTCGTACGTACTCTCGGGCAATTCGTTGTCCTTTGGAAGCATATCCTTTATCATTACCAGCAACTTTCCAAATCCCTTGTCAGATACACCATTCTCTGCCTTCCATTGCAGCAATTCCAGTGTGGTGCCCAGCTTTTTCTTGTCACCTCACGCAATTCGGTACAACAATTTTTGTGATCCTCTAACATGCAATCGCAACTTCTTCTTCTCCAAATCACTTGCGCAGTTTCTCTTTGCATCGGCAATGGCCCGACCTAGATCATCAACGGGCTCATTTGATGCCTCTTCTTCAGCTTCTTCCCGCATTGCCGGCTCAGCTTCTTCCTGCATTACCGGCTCAGCTTCTTCCCCCATTGTTGTATCATCGTATTCAGGGAACCCATGGCCAGGATAGCTGTCGTCGTCCTCTTCTTCTTCATTGTCTTCCATCATAACCCCTCTTTCTCCGTGCTTGGTCCAAACATTATAGTGGGGCATGAAACCGGACTCAAACAGGTGGACGTGAATGGTTCTTGACGTAGAGTAATTGTGACCATTCTTACAGACACCACATGGACAAGGCATAAAACCATCTGCCCGCTTGTTTGCCTCAGCTGCAAGCAGAAAAGTATGCACGCCCTCAAATAAATGGGGTGAGCATCGGTCATCGTACATCCATTGCCGGCTCATCTTCATTACACAACACCGAATAGACCAAATTAATACAAGTTCATACATAAAGTTCATACAACACTTAAATGCAACAAACAAATAACTCTCTAGCTAAAGCATTTAAATGCAACAACAAATGCGATCAAGATCGCAACTAAGGTAACAATTGATCCAACAGCATAATGATACCAAGCCTCACTATCGATGGCATATTTTCTAATCTTTCTATTCTTCAAGCACATTTTCTCCATCTTGATCTTGTGATCATCGACGACATCGGCAACATGCAACTCCAATTCCATCTTCTCCCCCTGAATTCTTTTCAATTTTTCTTTCAAGTACTCATTTTCTCTTTCAACTAAATTTAACCTCTCGACAATAGGGTCGGTTGGAATTTCCGTTCACATACCTCCTAGATAAAAATATCTATGTCAACTTGATGGGCATAATTTGTCATAAACACGAAATGCAACTAATAGTTTTAAAAGAGAATATACCACATCCGAATCACAACAAGGACGAGGGCCGGCGGGGCGGATATCAAAACCATGGCACTATGTATAACAAACAACGTCGGGTAAGATAATTATTACATGATTAACTATATATCCAAATCACACAAACATCAATTTTTATATAAAATTACATGAACAAGAGGCTCACCACAAGGTGGTGCCGGTGACGGACAGTGCAAGGCGATCGGCGGTGGTTCTGACGGAGATTTAGAAGGCACTAAGTAAACCACACCTACATATGCAAACTAAGTGTTATTTTGACCTCAAATTGCATATAAATCAAATACTAGCACATATATATATTTCCTCCCAAATTACTAAACTCACAAATTAGTAACTATATAAAGCATTGCAAGAGCTAATCTAGCAATGAGAGATGAAAGGACAAAGTTGCTAACCTTTGTGATCATTTGAATGGATGGGGCCTTCAAATCTTGACAAATTTTGGGCAAAATGTGTGATGAGCTCGAGAGGAAGAGGGAAGAACAGAGAGGAGAGGGAAAGGGGAAGAACAGAGCGAGCTCGGGTGGACGAAGGGTTTATGTAGGACGACCTATAGTACCGGTTCGTGCCAAGAACCGGTACTAAAGGTGCTGGAGGGGGCCCAGACTGACAACATCCTGCCACCACTCTCATTAGTACCGGTTCGTGGCACAAACCGGTGCTAAAGGTTAGCCACGAACCGGTACTAATGAGAGCGGCCCGGCTAGCCGTTGGAACCGGCACTAATGTATACATTAGTGCCGGCTCTAATACAAACCGGCACTAATGTGCTTCACATTTGACCCTTTTTCTACTAGTGTAGTCTTTTCTTGCTTCAACGGTATTGTGGGATGAAGCGGCCTGGACCAACCTTACACGTACACTTATGTGAGACCGGTTCCACCGATTGACATGCACTGGTTGCATAAGGTGGCTGGCGGGTGCCGTCTCTCCCACTTTAGTTGGAGCGGATTCGATGAACAGGGCCCTTATGAAGGGTAAATAGAAGTTGACAAAATCACGTTGTGGTGATTCGTAGGTAAGAAAACGTTCTTGCTAGAACCCAATCGCAGCCACGTAAAAGATGCAACAACAATTAGAGGACGTCTAACTTGTTTTTGCAGCGATTGATCATGTGATGTGATATGGCCAGAAGTTGTGATGAATGATGAATTGTGATGTATGAGATCATGTTCTTGTAATAGGATTCACGACTTGCATGTCGATAAGTATGACAACCGCGAGAATATAGGAGTTGTCTTTATTTTTTGTATGACCTGCGAGTCATTGAAGAACGCCATGTAAACTACTTTACTTTATTGCTAAACACGTTAGTCATAGAAGTAGAAGTAGTCGTTGGCGTGACAACTTCATGAAGACACGATGATGGAGATCATGATGATGGAGATCATGGTGTCAAGCTGGTGACAAGATGATCATGGAGCCCCGAAGATGGAGATCAATGGAGCTTTATGATATTGGCCATATCATGTCACAACTATATAATTGCATGTGATGTTTATTATGTTTTTGTATCTTGTTTACTTAGGACGACGGTAGTAAATAAGATGATCCCTTTACAAAATTTCAAGAAGTGTTCTCCCCTAATCGCACCGTTGCTACGGTTAAATCGTTTCTAAGCACCACGTGATGATCGGGTGTGATGGATTCTTACGTTCACATACAACGGGTGTAAGACAGTTTTACACAGCGAAAACACTTAGGGTTAACTTGACGAGCCTAGCATGTACAGACATGGCCTCGGAACACGGAGACCGAAAGGTCGAACATGAGTCGTATGGAAGATACGATCAACATGAAGATGTTCACCGACGATGACTAGTCCGTCTCACGTGATGATTGGACACGGGCTAGTCGACTCGGATTGTGTAACACTTAGATGACTAGAGGGATGTCTAATCTAAGTGGGAGTTCATAATTTTGATTAGAACTTTATTTTCATGAACTTAGTCTAAAACCTTGCAAATATGTCTTGTAGATCAATGGCCAATGCTAATGTCAACATGAACTTCAACAACCAAGCTGAAATATGATGGCAGCAACTATACGGACTGGGTCCGGAACCTGAGGATCATCCTCATAGCTGCCAAGAAACAATATGTCCTATAAGCACCGTTAGGTGACCCACCCGTTCTCCCAGCACTGCAAGACGATTTGAACGTTTGGCAAACTTGTTCTGATGATTACTCCCTCGTTCAGTGCGGCATGCTCTACAGCTTAGAACCGGGGCTCCAAAAGCGTTTTGAGCATCACGGAGCATATGAGATGTTCGAAGAGCTGAAACTAGTTTTCCAAGCTCATGCCCGGGTCGAGAGATATGATGTCTCCGACAAGTTCTACAGTTGTAAGATGGAGGAAAACAGTTTTGTCAGTGAGCACATCTGAAGATGTCAGGTTGCACAATCGTATGACCCAAATGAACATTAACCTCCCGGATGAGGCGGTCATTGGCGGAATCCTCCATCGCTCCCACCAAGCTACAAGAGCTTTGTGATGAACTTCAACATGCAGGGATGGTGAAGACCATTCCTGAAGTGTACTCGATGCTGAAGTCAGCAGAGGCTGAAATCAAGAAAGAACATCAAGTGTTGATGGTCAATAAGACCACTAAGTTCAAGAAGGGCAAGTGGAAGAAGAACTTCAAGAAGGACGGCAAAGATGTTGCCGCGCCCGGTAAGCCAATTGCCGGGAAGAAGTCAAAGAATGGACCCAAGCCTGAGACTGAGTGCTTTTATTGCAAGGGAAGGGTCCTTTGGGCGGAGCTGCCCCAAATACTTAGCGGATAAGAAGGCCGCAACACCAAAGGTATATCGATATACATGTAATTGATGTGTACCTTACCAATTACTCGTAGTAACTCCTGGGTATTTGATACGGTGCCGTTGCTCATATTTGTAACTCACAGCAGGAGCTGCGGAATAAGCGGAGGCTGGCGAAGGGCGAGGTGACGATCTTGGCGTCGGGAATGGTTCCGAGTCGATGTGATCGCCGTCGACACGCTGCCTCTACATTTACCCACGGGATTAGTTTTGAACCTTAATAATTGTTATTTAGTGCCAAGTTTGAGCATGAACATTGTATCTGGATGTCACATCCCTAGCTTCTGTTATGCACTAGGTTAGACCCTCATGTGTGCATCATGTTTAAATTCAGTTGAAATTTGAATTGAGGGATTTTCAAAGCCTCAGAAACCTTCTAAAAATGATCAACATTAAAATCTTCTCAAAGAAGTCCAAGAAAATGTTCCTCTTAGTCCCTGAAAATATTGCAAAGAGGTAAAACTCAAAACAATATTTTTGGTATCTCAGAGTTAATTATTTTGGGCCTTTGAAATAAATACAATAACTATTTGCATTGGATATATATATTATATATAATTAATATATGTCCAATAATTCTGGAACATTTTATGTGGGTTGGTATATTTTAGTTCTAGCCACATAATTATTTTCAGGATTTTATAAAATGGTTTAGTATTTTACTAAATCAAAACAAAATAGAACAGAACAGAAATATAAAAGAGAGAGAAACTAACCTGGGCCAACTTACCTGGCGCCCACCAAAGCCCACCTGGCCGGCCTGCTACTGTGTAGCCCAGCCCACCACCGCCTTCGTCCTCCTGGCGCCCGGTCAGACGGGCGCGTGCACGCGCAGCAGCATGCGCTCAGCCACGCCACGCTCCACGCTCACTGCGTCCTCGTCGCCCTGGTTGCCTCCGCGCACGCCACGCAGCCTCGCCGACCGCCCCTCACTCTCTCCCGAACTCTCTCCCTCCTCTGTTCTCTCTCTCCCTCATGGCCGAGCGCAGCCGTCGCCGCCGACGCTGCTCGCCGCGGCCACAGCCACCGCCCCACCTCCCCGACGCGTCCCAAAGCTCCGCCGCATCTTCCTCTTCCTCTCCACCGAGCTACACGGCGCTGGGACGGCCTGCATCGCCGACTGCTTCGTCTTCTTCCTCCTCGGTCGCCGGAAGCCGCACGCACCGATTCGCCGTCTCCGACGCGTCCCCGAGCTCGCTGACCTTCCCTGCGTGATCCCCGTGAGCCCCTGAATCGATTCCCCCTCTCCCTTGCCTTGTTTGCATGCCGTAGCCACCGCGCCACCTGCGACCGAATGCGCCGCCGCACGGGCTCGTCGCCGGCGAAGCCCCGGTGACCTTTTGGTCCCACGCGTGCGTCCGTTGCACTCGCAGCGTCCCTAAACAAAACTAAGCGCGACAGCCGTCTCGTTCGCACATCACATCGCCGCCCCGAAACACGCCCGAACCACGGCCGCCGCCTGCGCTCGCCGCGGCGCCACTCCGCCACTCCGGCCGCGCCACCACCAGTTGGATGCGACGACGGCGTCCGCGATTCCGTAGCTGTGCTCCATGCGCCAAGCGGTGCCACAATGGGCGTTTTAAAGCCCGCCGCCGTCTCGGCCCTCGCCGGCGGCTAAACGCCGGCGTGCTGACCACTTTGACCGGCGGGGTTTGACCCGTTTGACCTGGGGTTTGACCCCCCAGGGTCACTGACATGCGGGCCCCGGCCCCTGTTAATTAGCTAAGTGTTAAAATTAACTTAAGCTAATCCCATAGTCACTGACGTGTGGGTCCAGGGACTAATTAGCCTAGATTAACTTTTAGTTAGTACTAATTAACCCTGTTAGCTGACTGAGCCACTGACGTGTGGACCCCACACGTCAGGTTTGACCTGGAGGCGCCTTGTTGACCTGCTGACGTCATGATGATGTCAGGCTGACGCAGTAAACTTATTTTCTGGATTTATTTTTATATAAGAAATTCCAGGAAAATAACCAAAACTTCTAAAATTCATATAAATTCAACCGTAGCTCCAAATCAAACAAGTTATATATGAAAAATGATCAGAAAAATCTAATCTATCCATATGCACTAGTTTCATGCATGTTTAAACAACTTAACCTTGCTGTTTAGTGCAAAACATGATAAGGCACTATTTGAATTCATAATTTGAATTTGGGGTTGAACCTTTGGCTCAATATGACCCAAATCCATCTGGTTGTAGTTGCATTAGCCCAAAACACATTCATATTGCCATGTCATAGCATGCATCATATTGTGCATTGCATTGATCGTGTTTCTTCTCTGTTTGCCGGTATTGTTCCCCTCGGTGAGCGTTATGCAGACGTTGTGATCGTTGACACGATGAAGACTCAATGCTATCTTGAAGTGCGAACAAGCAAAACCCCTTGTTCATTCCGATATAATCCCACTCTCTCGCTCCTGCTCTCTTTTCTTGCATTAGGACAACAACGAATCATTTGTTACTTGCTGCGGTAGCTGAACCCCTTTATCCTTTGCATGACTGTCATTCCACGGTAAATAGATGAAACCCACTAGCATGAGTAGGAGTTGTTTGAGCCTGTTGTGCCTACTCATACATGCTTGTTTGTCATGCCCTCTTTGCTTAGAGTTGAGTCGGTCCGATCCATCGAGGATGAATCGAGGTGTGTAAACATGTCCTCTTGTGTGTGCGCTAAGTGTGTGAACACGATTTGGTAAAGGTATCGGTGAGAGGCCATGTAGGAGTACATGGTGGGTTGTCTCATTGAAGCCGTCCTTAGGAACTGAGTTACGTGTTTGTGATCCATGATTCAGCTACTACCATGCATTGGGCCTGAAATATGACCCCGCCGACTTCTTATTCACCCTAGTCCTCTGTCCGGGAGTTGCAAGTAGTTTACGGTGTTTGTAGCCTCTTGGAGGCCGTGGACAGCGCCGACCGTAGGGGTGGGCTGTGATCTGGTAGAGTACGTGTACACGGTGTACGGATGCCCGTTTGGTATCTCGGGAACCCTGTTCACATCGTTTGGGGCTGTGAGCGAAACTTGGCGGAACTCCTCATGGATGGAACCCAAATAGGCGATAAACTGGACTAGAGACTTGAGTGTCTAGGTAGGTCGTGGTCTACACCCACGTCGGCTTTAAGCTTGAAGTCTGCCGAGCACATGTCGTGTGCGGGCGCTAAGTGGTGGAAACATGTATGAAGAAGTACACCCTGCAGGTTAATATTATCTATTCGAATAGCCGTGTCCGCGGAAAAGGACTTCTGGGTTGCTTATAACAGTTCATAGACAAGTGAAAGTGGATACTCTAAAATGCGCAAGATAAGCGTGAGTGCTATGGATGGCGTTCTCGTAGGGAGACGGAGCGGATCCATAGTGGTGTATTGATATGGTGAATATGTGGACTCGTGTGCGCCACCTCAAAGAGTTCCTTGCAGTCGTAGTTCAGGATAGCCACCGAGTCAAAGCTGGCTTGCTGCGGTTAAACTCCACCATCCCTTTATTGATAATGATGCATATGTAGTTAGTTACGATGTAAGTCTTCTTGGGTACATTTGTACTCACGTTTGCCTATTTTATGTTTTTGCGAGAGACTTCAGTCTCGCTAGTAGTTCCACGTGGACTTGACGTTTAGCTTGATACCTCAGCTACGATCTTGTGCCCTCGGCAGGATCTGGTAGATAGTCAGGCTTTCAAGCCTTTTTCATTTGTAGATGTCTGTACTCAGACATGATAGCTTCCGCTTGTGCATTGATTTGTATGCTCTGAATGTTGGGTCATGAGACCCCTGTTTGTGATATCTCGCTCCACGGAGCCTAATGATTAAATACTTGAGTCGTAGAGTCATGTTGTGATGCCATGTTGTATTTGCACATATCGAGCATATTGTGTGTATGTTATTGAAATGCTTGGTATGTGTGGGATCTGACTATCTAGTTGTTTATCTTTAGTAGCCTCTCTTACCGGGAAATGTCTCCTAGTGTTTCCACCGAGCCATGGTAGCTTGCTACTGCTCCGGAACACTTAGGCTGGCCGGCATGTGTCCTTCTTCGTTCTCGTGGTCGTCCCTTCGGGAAATGTCACGCGTTGAGTACTGGAGTCTGTTAGCCGCTACTGCCCGGTTTATCGAGTCTGCTAGCCCGAGTGCTACAGCCCGGATTCATTCGCGATGACCGACACGTTCGATCTTTGGTCATGGATGCTGTCCATGTAAGTCTGTGCCACTTTGGGTTTATGACTAGCCATGTCAGCTCGGGCTCCTTTTCATATGGATGCTAGCGACACTATCATATCGTGTGCCAAAAGGCGCCAAGCGGTCCCGGCAAAGGTAAGGCGACACCGTTGGGATACCGTGCGTGAGGCCGCAAAGTGATATGAGGTGTTACAGGCTAGATCGATGTGACATTGAGTCGGGTCTGACAGCTTTGGTATCGAGCTTGATTGCTGTAGGATTACCAAGCCAAACTGGTCGGTTGAGTCTAGAAATGCTTTAGTTATATGTAGGGAATTGATTGTGGGAAGGAGCGTAAGGCTCTTTTACTCCTTATACCTCGTGGCCTTCGATCCGAGTCATCCTCTTCTCTTCTACGGGATTAAGAACTAGGCCTTCTCATCTATCTATCAGGATGACGTGTTACTAATCCATAGACTTATAGAATTGCTAGTTTCAAATCTCAGTTCAGCTTTACTACTTCTGTATGTCCATAACTGTTGATCTCGAAACCTTGATATTGTGCTTCGGAGTGGCTATGCCACCATTTTGTAGCATGTCTCCAATCTTTTGAGCATTGACAGCCGTTATGCTGTCCGAGTCATCCCAGGTTTCTAAATAGTCTGATGCACTTGCAAATCCTTTCCTTCTGGTTTTGATGCTCCTTTGAGCCAGGTTAATCACACTAAATGCTGAGTTGAGGTATTCTATTGCCTCGACATATATGTTGGAGTTATTCTTATGACCCTAGGTGTCTTAGGGGATCATCTAGTAATCTAGCCATGATTTGTATCCCAGTGTGGTGACGCTGGCCTTTATTCCCGAAAGCATCCCGTGATGCAAATTAGTTAGTAGGTATTCTACTCATGGGTTTTGAACCCGATATTCACCTTACTCACTTCATGTTGATAGTGTTTGCTCGCTCCTTTAGGTTATTAGTGATCTTTGCATTAGTCCTCGAGGTCTGTGGTATTTCCTTCTTCCAAATGCCATGAACCATTCTTGGCAGGAGTTCTTTTGAATCAAAAGATCACAACAGGAGTGCTATTGATGAGTTCTCCATTCACAATTGTGACTCTGCCAGTCCTACCTTTTCTGCATGGGTTATCTGGAAGAAAAATGTTGAACTTGGTTCGACATACTAATCTATGCATCCACAACTCAGAAAAGCATATGTTCCTTTGAGTTTTCCCTCTTTAGTTGTTTTCTGACCCTCGTCTATCAATTGATAGTCAAGAGTAGGCTTGCATTCGTTTATCGATGCCTATTACCCTTGTGGTCCGTCAAGCCATTTTATTCCGGAATGACTTGGAGAAACAAACTCCAGTACCTCATCCATATCCAGGATTGGGTCAAAGCAATTGTACCTCGCAGATCAAAATGCTAATCCAGCTCTTGTTCTGTTCTACCTTAGAATATTACCATCTTTATATCAAGAATGTCATGGGAATTGCACACCATCCTATGAACTCTTGATACAGTGATACTTCTCGCCATCATTATTCATTCCTCGGTCCCGTGTTCTCACAACCGGAATGCCAACAAGTGAACCATGATATGTGAAATCTATACTCCTAGCAACTCCGTTGCTTGGTAGTTAAAGGACAATAATTTCATTCTTAGCATGTTGGTTCCTGAATCATCATCCTAAGATAGATCGTGCTACCTAGTCCTTACTTCCGGTGCACTCTTCGATCAATGAGTTAGGATTGTGCCAATCCCTCGTTTTTATGATCATATCGTCTTGCCCTGAAAAGCAAGATTGTTCTCGAGTTTAGTGACATACCGGTGGTTCGTGATTTTCCGAATATCTTCTCGGAAGTATTACCAGGTTGTCACCTGACCGCTATGTTGAGCTCGTGATCAGGTTGGTTTTCGAAACCACCCTTTCTCCAATAATCCGTGTTGGATACCCCTGAGCTGGTTGGTTAAGCTAAACAACAACTTGGAGAGTTGGAAGATGAAAGCTTGTCCGACTCAGTTCATTCCAAAGGGATATCTCTCTGTGTATATGTGTTGAAGAAAGATGATATCTTCATTGATTGGTCCTCGTGATCAGTTGTTAGAGCTATTGTCTTGCCAAAACTTTGATTTGAGTATGGGCTATCCTCAAATCATATCAGAACCAACGATGTGCGTAATGTTGTCTTACCCGTGGTTGAACCCTCGGGCATACACCATTATATCCTTTGGTCTGACCAATGCTATCACTGTGTATACCTAATTATGGAATTCCATTTATATGGGAACCAGGACGAACTGTTGTTGAGCCCATCGACAACATCCTTGTCTTCTCCATAATTTTGTTGAACATTAAGCTAGTGTTGGAAAATTTTAAAAGCATTTGTTCATGCTAGCTCATGAAGCATATGTACGGATGTAAGAAGTGACTTCCTCTAGTTCATGTGCATTTGATGCAAGTTGCCGCCGTGGATTCGAGAAAGTCAATGTTGCTTCCTTTGGAATCATCCCAAATCAGTCATGCATACGTGCGAAGTATTCTGTGGTTCGGAGACTTGCAACCTTCATTCTATATGTATCCCTAGCACACCAAGCCACTGATTGATTTGTTCAAGGAGAAAAAGTTCCTTCTTAAGAGTATACCTTATGCAAGGACTTTGATATCCTCGATGGTGGTTCCCCACCGTAACACGGTAGTATTTTATTGTAAGGCTACTATGTGGTCATGCTTGTCTTGGACAGCGTGTTCACAGGTTTGTAGCAGAACCAGCTCATGTTTTGGAGCTTGCTATCGTAGTTCATTTCCCGAGAATCTCGCGACGTCATCTCGTCGATTTGTGTTGCGAACTTTCATTTCTCTTTCTAGACTTGATGATTCTGGAATAATCTGACACCAACCAGATCTGAATCTCAGGCAGATATGATGGTTGGAACGTTTCCCAAGAATTATAATATTGGTCTCTCTGTAACCGGCAAGGTGAATGTTGTGGCCAACACACCCAGCTGGAAGACCTATTATTGTAGTATCTTGATTGAGAAGTTGGCCACCTCTCCATAAGGACTTCATAGGAATTATTCCCTATTTATGTGCCTTATGATTTTTGTGCTCCCGAAGTCCGACCTGTTACTTGATGTTCTAGATATCAAACCATATAAATGAATGGGATATGCTAGCACATCAAGGAGAACATTAGAAGCGGAGTGCTAAATGTCTCTCGGTCGATCATCCAGATTTTGTTTCCTTGGCCTCGCTAAGGTGAAATCTGAGAAGGTGTTATCTTCCTTTGCATCTGCATCGTCCATCGTTGTTCATCATGGTAGTATGTTGTGTTGTCAGCACCCTTGACACGGATGTTGGTAAAACCTTGATGAATATGGAAATGCTCAAGTTCTTGAGAGCACGCACAAGCACTACGTATTATCACCGGCACTAACTGGAATTGTTCCTAGTCCTTTCGGTTATGCTATAACCACTCCAATAGTGGAATCACTCTCTGCTGTCGAGCTTCTCCCCAGATACTAAAATCATCCTTGTGTGGTCTTCAACAAGGTAATCCACATCATCCATATTAGTCCGAGTACGCCAATCTACCGAACCCCCCCCCCTCCAAACAATCGCTCGAGAGATATTTTTATAACTCACCCCGTGAGTTGATCCTAAGTTGTTGATCTTCGAAAAGATCGACCCTTCCAGAGTTTCTTTTCCTTCTCGTTGTCATGTTGGTAAGAGTTCCTGAAGCAAGACATCGAAACAAGATGGTGATCGAATCAACGTTCTTATGAAGTGCAACCTGGATCGTGAAGATCATGTTAGCTTGTGTCCCTGTGTCTTCTTACCCTACGCTTGAATCTCGGGACGAGATTCTTGTTTAGTGGGGGTGAGTTGTCACATCCCTAGCTTCTGTTATGCACTAGGTTAGACCCTCATGTGTGCATCATGTTTAAATTCAGTTGAAATTTGAATTGAGGGATTTTCAAAGCCTCAGAAACCTTCTAAAAATGATCAACATTAAAATCTTCTCAAAGAAGTCCAAGAAAATATTCCTCTTAGTCCCTGAAAATATTGCAAAGAGGTAAAACTCAAAACAATATTTTTGGTATCTCAGAGTTAATTATTTTGGGCCTTTGAAATAAATACAATAACTATTTGCATTGGATATATATATTATATATAATTAATATATGTCCAATAATTCTGGAACATTTTATGTGGGTTGGTATATTTTAGTTCTAGCCACATAATTATTTTCAGGATTTTATAAAATGGTTTAGTATTTTACTAAATCAAAACAAAATAGAACAGAACAGAAATATAAAAGAGAGAGAGACTAACCTGGGCCAACTTACCTGGCGCCCACCAAAGCCCACCAGGCCGGCCTGCTACTGTGTGGCCCAGCCCACCACCGCCTTCGTCCTCCTGGCGCCCGGTCGAGCAGTAGCGTGCCGACGGCAGCGTGCGCTCCGCGCACCACGCGAGCTCCTGCTGCACTGCGTCCTCGTGCCTGGTTGCCTCCAAGCCGCCCACGCAGCCTCGCCGACCGCCCCTCACTCTCTCCCGAACTCTCTCCCTCCTCTGTTCTCTCTCTCCCTCATGGCCGAGCGCAGCCGTCGCCGCCGACGCTGCTCGCCGCGGCCACAGCCACCGCCCCACCTCCCCGACGCGTCCCAAAGCTCCGCCGCATCTTCCTCTTCCTCTCCACCGAGCTACACGGCGCTGGGACGGCCTGCATCGCCGACTGCTTCGTCTTCTTCCTCCTCGGTCGCCGGAAGCCGCACGCACCGATTCGCCGTCTCCGACGCGTCCCCGAGCTCGCTGACCTTCCCTGCGTGATCCCCGTGAGCCCCTGAATCGATTCCCCCTCTCCCTTGCCTCGTTTGCACGCCGTAGCCACCGCGCCACCTGCGACCGAATGCGCCGCCGCACGGGCTCGTCGCCGCCGCGGCCCCGTGACCTTTGGTCCCCGCGCGTGCGTCCGTTGCACTCGCAACGTCCCCTAGAGCAAAACTAGCGCGACAGCCGTCTCGTTCGCACATCACATCGCCGTCCCCGAGCACGCCCGAACCACGGCCGCCGCCTGCTGCCGCCGCGCCACTCCGCCACTCCCGCCGCGCCACCACCATGGTTGGATGCGGACGAGCGTCCGCATCCCGTAGCTGTGCTCCGCGCGCCAAACGGTGCCCTGTGGGCGTTTTCCGAAGCCCGCCGCCGTCTCGGCCCTCGCCGGCGGCTAAACGCCGGCGTGCTGACCACTTTGACCGGCGGGGTTTGACCCCCCAGGGTCACTGACATGCGGGCCCCGGCCCCTGTTAATTAGCTAAGTGTTAAAATTAACTTAAGCTAATCCCATAGTCACTGACGTGTGGGTCCAGGGACTAATTAGCCTAGATTAACTTTTAGTTAGTACTAATTAACCCTGTTAGCTGACTGAGCCACTGACGTGTGGACCCCACACGTCAGGTTTGACCTGGAGGCGCCTTGTTGACCTGCTGACGTCATGATGATGTCAGTCGACGCGATAAACTTATTTTCGGATTTATTTTTATATAAGAAATTCCAGGAAAATAACCAAAACTTTTAAAATTCATATAAATTCAACCGTAGCTCCAAATCAAACAAGTTATATATGAAAAATGATCAGAAAAATCTAATCTATCCATATGCACTAGTTTCATGCATGTTTAAACAACTTAACCTTGCTGTTTAGTGCAAAACATGATAAGGCACTATTTGAATTCATAATTTGAATTTGGGGTTGAACCTTTGGCTCAATATGACCCAAATCCATCTGGTTGTAGTTGCATTAGCCCAAAACACATTCATATTGCCATGTCATAGCATGCATCATATTGTGCATTGCATTGATCGTGTTTCTTCTCTGTTTGCCGGTATTGTTCCCCCTCGGTAGACGTTGTACCGACGTTGTGATCGTTGACACTGATGAAGACTCAATGCTATCTTCAGAAGTGCCAGGCAAGCAAAACCCCCTTGTTCATTCCGATATAATCCCACTCTCTCGCTCCTGCTCTCTTTTACTGCATTAGGACAACAACGAATCATTTGTTACTTGCTGCGGTAGCTGAACCCCTTTATCCTTTGCATGACCTGTCATTCCACAGTAAATAGATGAAACCCACTAGCATGAGTAGGAGTTGTTTGAGCCCTGTTGTGCCTACTCATACATGCTTGTTTGTCATGCCTGCTCTTCGCTTAGAGTTGAGTCGGTCTGATCCATCGAGGATGAATCAGAGGTGTGTAAACATGTCCTACTGTGTGTGCGCTAAGTGTGTGAACACGATTTGGTAAAGGTATCGGTGAGAGGCCATGTAGGAGTACATGGTGGGTTGTCTCATTGAAGCCGTCCTTAGGAACTGAGTTCTGTGTTTGTGATCCATGATTCAGCTACTACCATGCATTGGGCCCTGAAATATGACCCCGCTCGACTTCTTATTCACCCTAGTCCTCTGTCCAGGAGTTGCAAGTAGTTTCTGGTGTTTGTAGCCTACTGGAGGCCGTGGACAGCGCTGACCGTAGGGGTGGGCTGTGATGCGGTAGGTACGTGGCACGGTGTACCGGATGCCCGTTTGGTATCTCGGGAACCCTGTTCACATTGTTTGGGGCTGTGAGCGAAACTTCGGCCGGAACTCCTCATGGATGGAACCCAAATAGGCGATAAACCTGGACTAGAGACTTGAGTGTCTAGGTAGGTCGTGGTCTACACCCACGTCGGCTTTCGCTTGAAGTCTGCCGAGCACATGTCGTGTGGAGACGCTAAGTGGTGGAAACATGTATGAAGAAGTACACCCCTGCAGGGTTAATATTATCTATTCGAATAGCCGTGTCCGCGAAAAAGGACTTCTGGGTTGCTTATAACAGTTCATAGACAAGTGAAAGTGGATACTCTAAAATGCGCAAGATAAGCGTGAGTGCTATGGATGGCGTTCTCGTAGGGAGACGGAGCGGATCCATAGTGGTGTATTGATATGGTGAATATGTGGACTCGTGTGCGCCACCTCAAAGAGTTCCTTGCAGTCGTAGTTCAGGATAGCCACCGAGTCAAAGCTGGCTTGCTGCAGTTAAACTCCACCATCCCCTTTATTGATAATGATGCATATGTAGTTAGTTCTGATGTAAGTCTTGCTGGGTACATTTGTACTCACGTTTGCCTATTTTATGTTTTTGCAGAGAGACTTCAGTCTCGCTAGTAGTTCCACGTGGACTTCGACGTTTAGCTTGATACCTCAGCTACGATCTTGTGCCCTCGGCGGATCTCGTAGATAGTCGGGCTTTCAAGCCTTTTTTCATTTGTAGATGTCTCGTACTCGGACATGATAGCTTCGCTTGTGCATTGATTTGTATGCTCAATGTTGGGTCATGAGACCCTGTTTGTGATATCTCGCTCCACGGAGCCTAATGATTAAATACTTGAGTCGTAGAGTCATGTTGTGATGCCATGTTGTATTTGCACATATCGAGCATATTGTGTGTATGTTATTGAAATGCTTGGTATGTGTGGGATCTGACTATCTAGTTGTTTATCTTTAGTAGCCTCTCTTACCGGGAAATGTCTCCTAGTGTTTCCACCGAGCCATGGTAGCTTGCTACTGCTCCGGAACACTTAGGCTGGCCGGCATGTGTCCTTCTTCGTTCCTGTGTCTGTCCCTTCGGGGAAATGTCACGCGTTGAGTACCGGAGTAATGTTAGCCCGCTACAGCCCGGTTTACCGGAGTCCTGCTAGCCCAATGCTACAGCCCGGATTCATTCGCTGATGACCGACACATTCGATGCTGGGTCATGGATGCCTGTCCCTGTAAGTCTGTGCCACTTTGGGTTTACGACTAGCCATGTCAGCCCGGGCTCCTTTTCATATGGATGCTAGCGACACTATCATATACGTGTGCCAAAAGGCGCAAACGGTCCCGGGCAAAGGTAAGGCGACACCCGTTGGGATACCGTGCGTGAGGCCGCAAAGTGATATGAGGTGTTACAGGCTAGATCGATGTGACATTGAGTCGGGGTCCTGACACTGGATCTCGTTTGATACGAGATGGCTACTCATTTAAGTCTGAGAATAAGGGTTGTTCGATTTATATGAGAGATATGTTTTATGGTCATGCTCCGATGGTCAATGGTTTATTCTTAATGAATCTCGAGCGTAATATTACACATGTACATAGTGTGGTTGCCAAAAGATGTAAAGTTGATAACGATAGTCCCACATACTTGTGGCACTGCCGCCTTGGTCACATTGGTGTCAAGCGCTTGAAGAAGCTCCATGCTGATGGACTTTTAGAGTCTCTTGATTATGAATCGTTTGACACATGCGAACCATGCCTCTTAGGCAAAATGACCAAGACTCCGTTCTCCGGAACAATGGAGCGAGCAACCGACTTGTTGGAAATCATACATACCGATGTGTGCGGTCCAATGAGCATTGAGGCTCGCGGAGGATATCGTTATGTTCTCACTCTCACTGATGACTTGAGTAGATATGGGTATGTCTACTTAATGAAACACAAGATCGAGACCTTTGAAAAGTTCAAGGAATTTCAGAATGAGGTGGAGAATCAACGTGACCGAAGATAAAGTTCTGTGATCGATCGTGGAGGAGAATACTTAAGTCACGAATTTGGTACACACTTAAAGAAATGTGGAATCGTTTCACAACTCACGCCGCCGGAACACCTCGGTAAACGGTGTGTCCGAACGTCGAATCGCACTCTATTGGATATGGTGCGGTCTATGATGTCTCTTCTTGATTTACCGCTATCATTTTGGGGATACGCTCTAGAGACAGCTACATTCACTTTAAATAGGGCACCGTCTAAATCCGTTGAGACGACACCGTATGAATTATGGTTTGGGAAGAAACCTAAGCTATCGTTTCTAAAAGTTTGGGGATGCGATGCTTATGTCAAGAAACTTCAACTGGCTCGAACCCAAGTCGGAAAAATGCGTATTCATAGGATACCCTAAGGAAACCGTCGGGTATACCTTCTACTTAAGATCCGAGGGCAAGACCTTTGTTGCCAAGAACGGATGCTTTACGGAAAAAGAGTTTCTCTCGAAAAGAAGTAAGTGGGAGGAAAGTAGAACTTAATGAAGTACTACCTCTCGAGCGGGAAAGTGGTGCAGCTCAGAAAATGTTCTGTGATGCCCACACCAACCAAGAGGAAACCAATGATGATGATCAAGGTACTTGGATCAAGTTGCTCTTGAACTCGTGGGTCCACAAGGACACGTTCCGCACCAAAGTGGTGCGGCAACCCTGTCTCGGAAATCATGTTGTTAGACAACGGTGAACCTTCGAACTATGAAGAAGCGATGGCGGGCCCAGATTCCAACAAATGGCTTGAAGCCATGAAATCCGAGATAGAATCCATGTATGAAAACAAAGTTTGGACTTTGACATACTTGCCCGATGATCGGCGAGCGATAGAAAACAAATGGATTTTTAAGAAGAAGACGGACGCGGATGGTAATGTTACCATCTATAAAGCTCCACTTGTCGCTAAGGGTTATCGACAAGTTCAAGGGATTGACTACGACGAGACTTTCTCTCCCGTAGCGATGCTGAAGTCCGTCCGAATCATGTTAGCAATTTCCGCATACTATGATTATGAGATATGGCAGATGGACGTCAAAACGGCATTCCTTAACGGACATCTTAAGGAAGAGCTGTATATGATGCAGCCGGAAGGTT
Source organism: Aegilops speltoides (assembly GCA_021437245.1). NCBI lineage: Eukaryota > Viridiplantae > Streptophyta > Magnoliopsida > Poales > Poaceae > Aegilops > Aegilops speltoides. The sequence continues at coordinate 527,914,335 of CM038147.1, forward strand.
TTGTCGATCCTCGAACGCTAACAAAGTATGCAAGCTCCAGCGATCCATTTATGGACTGGTGCAAGCATTTCGAGTTGGAACATTCGCTTTGATGAGATGATCAAAGCGTTTGGGTTTATGCAGACTTATGGAGAAGCTGCGTTTACAAGAAAGTGAGTGGGAGCTCTGTAGCATTTCTCCTATTATATGTAGATGACATACTCTTGATGGGAAATGATACAAAACTTCTGGACAGCATTAAGGCCTACTTGAATAAGTGTTTTTCAATGAAGGACCTTGGAGAAGCTACTTATATATTAGGCATCAAGATCTATAGAGATAGATCGAGACGCCGCATAGGTCTTTCACAAAGCACATACCTTGATAAGATTTTGAAGAGGTTCAAAATGGATCAGTCCAAGAAGGGGTTCTTGCCTATGTTACAAGGTGTGAGATTGAGCTCAGCTCAGTCATCGACCACGGAAAAAGATAAATAAGAGATGAGTGTCATCCCCTATGCTTCAGCCATAGGATCTATTATGTATGCCATGTTGTGTACCAGGCCCGATGTAAACCTTGCCGTGAGTTTGGTAGCAAGATACCAAAGTAATCCCGGCAAAGAACACTGCACAGCGGTCAAGAATATCCTGAAGTACCTGAAAAGGACAAAGGACATGTTTCTCGTTTATGGAGGAGACGAAGAGCTCGTCGTAAAGGGTTACGTCGACGCTAGCTTCGACTCAGATCTGGATGACTCTAAGTCACAAACCGGATACGTGTATATGTTGAATGGTGGAGCGATGGTGTGCGGCCGCAAGCGAGAGCGTCGTGGCGGGATCTACGTGTGAAGCGGAGTACATGGCAGCCTCGGAGGCAGCACATGAAGCAATTTGGGTGAAGGAGTTCATCACCGACCTAGGAGTCATACCCAATGCTTCGGGGCCGATCAAACTCTTCTGTGACAACACTGGAGCTATTGCCCTTGCCAAGGAGCCCAGGTTTCACAAGAAGACCAGGCACATCAAGCGTCGTTTCAACTCCATCCGTGAAAATGTTCAAGATGGAGACATAGAGATTTGCAAAGTGCACACGGATCTGAATGTCGCAGATCCGTTGACTAAACCTCTCTCGTGTGCAAAACATGATCAACACCAGAACTCTATGGGTGTTCGATTCATCACAATGTAACTAGATTAGTGACTCTAGTGCAAGTGGGAGACTGTTGGAAATATGCCCTAGAGGCAATAATAAAAGTATTATTATATTTCATTGTTCATGATAATTGTCTTTTGTTCATGCTATAACTGTATTATCCGGAAATCGTAATACACGTGTGAACACATAGACCACAATATGTCCCTAGTGAGCCTCTAGTTGACTAGCTCGTTGTGATCAACAGATGGTCATGGTTTCCTGACTACGGACATTAGATGTCGTTGATAACGGGATCACATCATTGGGAGAATGATGTGATGGACAAGACCCAATCCTAAGCATAGCACAAAGATCGTGTAGTTCGTTTGCTAGAGCTTTGCCAATGTCAAGTATCTCTTCCTTCGACCATGAGATCGTGTAACTCCCGGATACCGTAGGAGTGCCTTGGGTGTATCAAACGTCACAACGTAACTGGGTGACTATAAAGGTGCATTACAGGTATCTCCGAAAGTATCTGTTGGGTTGACACGGATCGAGGCTCGATTTGTCACTCCGTATGACGGAGAGGTATCTCTGGGCCCACTCGGTAATGCATCATCATAATGAGCTCAAGGTGACCAAGGTGTTGTACAGGATCATGCATTACTGATGCGAGTAAAGTGACTTGCGATAACGAGACCGAACAAGGTATTGGGATACCGGCGATAGAGTCTCGGGCAAGTAACGCATCGATTGACAAAGGGAATTGTATCTGAGGTTTGATCGAATCCTCGACATCGTGGTTCAACCGATGAAATCATCGAGGAGCATGTGGAGCCAACATGGGTATCCAGACCCGCTGTTGGTTATTGCCCGAGAGTCGTCTCGGTCATGTCTGCGTGTCTCCCGAACCCGTAGGGTCTACACACTTAAGGTTCGGTGACGATAGGGTTATTAGGAAGACTAGTATGTGACTACGAATGTTGTTGAGTCCGGATGAGATCCCGGACGTCACGAGGAGTTCGGAAGGGTCCGGAGGTAAAGATTTATATATGGAAAGTTGTTAAAGGACACCGGAAAGTTTGGGGCATACTGGTATTGTCTGGGCCCACGGAAGGGTTCCGGGGTCCACCGGAGGCCACCCTCCCGGAGGGCCACTTGGGATGCGTGGGGAGTTGGCCAGCCTGGTGGGCTGGGCGCACCCTCCTTGGGCCCTTGCGCCTAGGGTTGAGGGAACCCTAGAGGTGCCACGCTTGCTTGGGGCAAGTCCCCCTCCCTTAGCCGCCGCCCCCTCTAGATTGATCTAGAGGGGCCCCTCTCCCTTTCCCTATAAATAGAGGGGTGAGGGAGGCGATCGCACCACAAGCCAAGGCGCAGCCTCCCTCCCAACACCTCTCCTCCTTCGTTGTGTGCTCGGCGAAGCCACAGCCAGAGTACCGCTTCTCCACCATCACCACGCCGTCGTCTTTGCCGGTGGAGCTGTCTTCCTCAACCTCTCCTTCCTCCTTGCTGGATCAAGACGGAGGAGACGCCACCCGCACTGCACGTGTGTTGAGCGCGGAGGTGCTGTCCGTTCAAAGACTTGGTCATCGGTGATTCGAATCACGTCGAAATACGACTACATCATCACCTTGCAAGCTTCGCACGCGATCTACAAGTGGTATGTAGATGCAAACTCTCTCCATGACTCGTTGTAGATGAACTCATAATGGATCTCGGTGAAACCGTAGGAAAAATTTTAATTTTCGCAATGTTCCCCAACAATTTGGATGCCTACGTGGCACAGGGGAGGTTGCTCTTGACCAAAACGCCACAAGAAGAATATTTTGGTCAAATACGTCTTTGACCATTCCGAAGAAAGGTCGCTATAGTCGGGTTCTGACGGCCACTTTGACCTTCTATTTTTGGTCACAAAAAGGTCGTAAATGGAAATTTGTGACCTTTCAGTGACCAATAGTGGTGGTCACAAGTTGACATATTTCTTGTAGTGGCCAAATCAATCGCCTCCGGAAAACCCGGACAAAGGCTAACTGTCACCCTACAGGACGAGATCGCCAAATCAACGTACTAGCATGTTGGTGGTCGACAAAACACGCACCCACGCAAGCGCTATTGGGCCAGCTAATATACCTAGGTTATTTTGGTTTTAGGAAGTTTCCTGAAGACACAATTTTCTATATAGCGGTTCTACATATATCTTTGGGCGTTTCATTTTTTATATTTCTTTTTTCTCTTGTTTTAGTTTTTGCACATTTTCCAAATTCACGACCACTTTTCAAAACCCGACAATATTTTTTAAATTCAATAAAATTTTGTAGTTTTTATTTTTCCAGTCCCGAAAATTTTCCAATTCATGATTTTTTATATATTCTCAAACATGTATTTACTTTGTAAAAAAATCAAATTTTCTCCGTAATTTTCTAAATATTGTTCCAAAATATTTTTACGTAATATAATATTTCCATTTCTTGACACAAAACATGGTAACTATTTGGGTCGGTCCAGTACGCACGAGCTGTGTGTTTGCTCGATTCCTATCGTACTATGCATGGTACAAGACACCCCCCCCCACACACACACACACACACCGCGCAGGATTTGGTGAACGAACCCGCATCAGATTCGCTTTTATTCCGGCCTAGTGTGAAGGAGGGCGCGTGTTTTTGTTCCCTTTCCATTTTGAAATTTTCTT